>PVJA010000536.1:61193-166995 GCA_004027025.1 Myocastor coypus | reverse complement strand
TTTCCACCTGGCTTAGCCGTCACTAGTACTTTCCATTTTTTCTGTAAACCCTTGTGTTCAGTACCACTTCCCCACTGTTGTCAAGGGAGGAGTACTGGGTGTTGGGTCCAGCCAGAGCCTTCACGCTGAATTATACGCCAGCCTCTTTGAATACCAAAGCAGTCTTGCTAAATCACTGAATTGCCCAGGCTGGGCTCAAACTTTTGATTCCTCTGCCTCAGTCTTCCAGGGTGATGAAATTACAGACAGTGTATCACAATGCCCAGCTTTTCTACATTTCTACTGATTTTTTTTTAAATTGGAATGGTTCTCTAGCACATGCTGTAAGGGAGTCTGCAAAACAGAAGAGCTTTCTGTGCAGCTGAGCCAGCAAGGAGGCCAGGTGCTAGGAATTGAAAATCTGCCTTCCTGATCAACCTGGCAGTGGAGGAATTAATAGGAAGGGAAAGGGGAGAAGCTGTCTGTTGGATGCATGACAGGAAGCAGATGTATATTTGAGAGGGGGTGGTTATGTTTGTTTTGTTTTGTTTTGTTTTGTTTTTTGTTTTTTGTCTTTTTTGAGACAGGGTCTCGCTATGCAGTTGAGGCTGGCCTTGAGCTCACTTTTGTAGCCCAGGCTGGTCTCGAGCTCACACCGATCCTCCTGCCTCAGCCTCCCGAGTGCTGGGATTACAGGTGTGCGCCACCATGCCCGGCAACAAGTTGTATTTGTTACAGACAACTAAATTTGATAAAATATTATGGGCTCAGATAGCATTTGGCCTTCAAAGGAGCCAGTGCAGAAGAGGACATACCTTGCAACTGTGGCAGAGACGAGCACCTCCACTGTGGGCAGACCTCAAAATAAAGATAAAACAAATGCTCGCACCTGCTTCTTAGGAATAAGCATCTGGGATTGTATTCTACATAAGCATGGTTCACCTTGAGAAAGCTAGAAAGAGCTCAGCCTCCTACAGGAAAAGTCCCTTTTCCGTATTTATACTAAGTGACTTACTTCCTTATTTGATCCCAATTTAATCAATTTTACGTGGGCAATTATATACACAGTTTTACTGGTTGACCGTACCTTTTTTCCCTCCTCATGTTCACCTTGTGATTTTTTAATTTTTCCTTTCCTTTTCTTTTTTCTTTTTAATGTATTTAGTACAGGGTCTACAGAGTCTCCCTACACAGATCAGAATTCTAGTGACCATTCTGGTTTTTCAGCCTTCCAAGTGCTGGCATTACAGGTGTGGACCACCACACCAGGTGTCAATCACAGCTGTGGAGGGCAGGATTGAACCTCAGGCTAATTTTTCCTACCTCAGGCTCACCTCACCTGATGGATTTACTCTATAAAAATCCCTAGAAAAGGGAAGTTTTAGGCAACCCACTCTGGACCCCTTCTACATCTCCCTGACAGAAGCTTCCACTCGCTGCAATAAATGCAGTGTGCTCCTAACTTCCCCTGTTCCTAAAATTTATTCTTTGACTTTAAAGAACAAAAACTCATACCAGACATCTAGCAGGTTGAGAGTTTCTTTCCCCTATAGCATTATTGATTGGGTCATCTTGATCAGAGGCCCTTGGAAATGTAGCCCTGTATCTCCCTTCTGGTTATATGGTCACTAATTCAGTGCTCCCAGCAACTTTGTAATATTTAAACACTGAGAATGAGAGCAAATATACACTGAAGAAAAGTATTTTTCAAAATCAACGTAAGGAGCGAACATCAGGACTGCAAGATGGCTTCCGTTGTACCATTGAAAGAGAAGGGACTCTTGGATGTGACAGTAGCGGCACTGCCCAGCTGGATACTGATGAGAGATTTCGCCCTCACGGGCACCGTTGGGAGCATTTCAGAGAGGTTACAACCGGTATTACAACAAGTACATCAACGTGAAGAAAGGGAGCATCGCTGGGCTGAACATGGTGCTGGCAGCCTATGTGCTTTTCAACTACTGCTTTTCTTACAAGGAACTCAAACATGAGCGGCGACGCAAGTACCACTGAAAAGGGGCCAGTGTGGAGGGCACACTGGGTAAGGGACGAATGCTCCCTTTGAAAATGTAAGGGGCAAATGCTCTCTTTGAAAATGTAAGGGACCAATGCTCTCTTTGTTCCTTTCCAGGAGCAGAGCCATCTGTCCCTTGACTCCCAGTGTGCTGGGAGATGAGGTAATACAGTTGTAGATAGCCCAAGTTAGCTAGGAGTCAAGGCGAGGTCTGCCTCTCCCTTGCTCAGGAGTTTCTTTGATCAAGAGATCTATGAAATATGCCTTCCCTGACCATATTAGGGAGTTCCCCTCATCACTTGGCCTTCGGCTTCCTCTTGATTATTCCCCCCAATAACTGTAACGAGCCCTTTGAACTAACCAATGCTATTTGTTTCTGTACCTGTGCCCACGTGGACCCTTCCTCCCTTTGTTCTATGTACTTATAAAACCCCGACCCTGCTCAACTCAGGGCTCTTTGTTCCAGCGTGTACATCGAGCCCCATGCACGGACAAATAAACCCCTTGCTGATTGCATGAGAAGGCGTCTGTTGGTGTCTTCTTTGCGTGGCGGGCGTCCCAACCCTAACAACTGCACTCTAGCCTGTGACTGCCTCCTCTTGCTCCCGTCTGTGAACAGCTCAATCATGGCTCAGTTTGTGCATAGCCTAAGTGAGAATTAATGCTCAATAAAAGGTGACTGAGCCGGGCGTGGTGGCTCACGCCTGTAATCCCAGCACTCGGGAGGCTGAGGCAGGAGGACTGGTGCGAGTTCGAGACCAGCCTAGGCTACAAAAGTGAGCTCAAGGCCAGCCTCAACTGCATAGCGAGACGCTGTCTCAAAAAGACAAAAAAAAAAAAAAAAAAAAAAAAAAAAAAAAAAAATCAACGTAAGGAAGCTCATAAATTTTCTAGAAACTTACAGTCCTCTACCAAATAGCCCAGAAATCAGTGACCCTGACTGCCCTCTCTACTTTATTAGCCCTCAGTGTTCTCTCTCTTCCTTTCACTGTTTTCCAAGAATTTGTAGTTTACACTAGATTTGATAGTAATGGACCCTCAACAAACATGTGTACTTATAAAATGTATTCTGTGGATACCTTTCCACAAAATCTGTTCCATGGGTACACAGTTCCATGGGAACCCAGGGAAGGGTATTTTCTCAACTTGGGCATCCACCTTTTGAATGTATTCATTACATTATAAAGAAAAGGTAAATTTCCATGCATTATATAAAATATGCATTTTTAGCTCCCATTATATCACAGAATGAGGTAAAGTTACATATGAATCTGTTATCTATAACTACAGTCTTATCTCTCGTACACGAACCTGCCCATAGTTCTTAACAAAGCCGCCCAGACTTTGATATTTTCTATGCCTTTAGACGGAAGTCGGGAATCTTGCCCTATTCAGAAATGGCTGCCCGACTTCCAACGCCGTGCGCATGCTCTGAACGCTCTCGGCGGGTAAGATGGCGACAGGACTACAGCCCCCAGCATCCCTTGCTGTCGTGCCGGGAGCCGGGAGTCTAAGGATGGGGACCCTGGGGAACCTGAGGCTGGCGAGCGAGCCGTAGAGGCTGTGGTCGGTCCTGCTCCTGGCAACCGGACGGCCGCGGGGGAGAAGATGGAAGCGTGGCGCTGTGTGAGGAGGGGCTACGGCCGCTGCGTGGTTGGCAGAGGCCGGTCAGTAGGGCTGTGGCCCGAGGGAGGAGGAGGAAGGGGCGGGCGGCCGTGCGGCCGGGCCCGGGGCGGGGCGGGCGCGGCGCGGCGCGGGCGCGGAGCGGAAGAGGGTCCGGGCCAGCGGCGAGGAGACCCCGGGGATCGCGGGCCGCGCGCCGCTTTGCGGCCGGCGCCTGGGCCCGCGCGTCCCGGCCGCCACGGGCCCTGCGCGCCGGGCCTGAGCTCCGGGCTTGCGGTTTGTGGCGGTCCCCGCTCCCACCCTGCTTCCTCGCGCGCCACCTTGGCGACCTCCGGCTTCCGTGGCGGACGTGTGGGCTAGTTTTAAATTGCTTCACTTCAAGTGGAAAAAAAAGCATTCGGTACACCCTATGTTAATATCGCCCCAAATAGTACCCGCAAAATCTGGGATTTGATGTCCCCCCATAAACTTTTAAGTACTTAAATGCCCCAAATCAAAAAGTTAAATTGTGTGACCTGTACAACCTACGGGTGGGAGCGCAGCACTGTTGCATAAGTCGTGGGGTTTGAACTCGCCCGGGTCTGGGGCAGGGGGGCAGCTGAGGTGAGCAGGGTTTCCTGAGTACCTGCTGTGTGCCAGGCACTGTGTAGGCACTTGAGAGGAGCCCAGAACGAAACTAAACAATATTCTAGCCACGAAGGAGCGCAAAGACTTCGCGATAGCCAACTATCGACTATAGAAAATAACTGCCAAGTCTGTTCTACTTGATCGTTTTGTATTTCAGTATAGTAGGTGAAGTTTTCTACTTCCGTATGGTAGCATATTAGGACAGAAGACGTACGGACCAAGAGCTTAAATCCCGATGGCATTCCGGATAGTCACAAAGCAGGACAGAGTGCCCATGTCGTGCCTTTAAAGATTTACAATTAAATTCTTTTTAGCGAACAATTTGACCCTAAACTGCAAAGAAATAGGACGAAAACTTAAATGCTGTCAGAATGAAAAATAATGCGCAAAAGTCAGATAACAATATTTGCAGTTTAGGGCTGGTGAGATAGCGAGATAGCTCAGTGGTCGAAAGCGCCTGTTTAGGCAAGCTTAGGCAACCACGGGACCACGGTTTGATCCCCGGCCCTACATGCTACGCAAGCCCCACCCCCAGAGCAGGCTGAGCCAGCCATAACATAAATAAATGTTACAAAAACAAACAATAGGGGCCTGGTGGGATGGCTCAGTGGTCTAAAATGCCTGCTTGGGAAAGCTTGGGCAGCTTCAGGGACCGCGGTTCGATCCCCGGCACCACATGCTGTGTCAGCCCTGCCCTCTGGGTGGGCTGAGCCGGCCACAAAAATGAGTGAATAAACAAACAAAGGTTCTGAAACAAGAAAAAAAAAAATAAAAAATTTTTTAAAAAATTAAAAACAATATTTGCAGTTTAACAACACTCCATTAGTGATAAAAGTGGACATTATTAACTTGTAATGATTCCAGAGAAGACATGAAATCCCTTCTCTAAATCCTAACGTTTTTGCCTAAATGGTAGAGTGAGAGGCAGTTCAGCTGCAGTGGGTTTTTTTTTGAGAGTCTGGTGGCAACATAGCTATTAAAAATAATCTTAGCACTATTCTGGAGGTATTTTGGATGTTAGGTAAATTGATGGTGTTGAATCCGGAGTGCTAAATCCCTGTAAGTAATGCCTGCCCTCTTTCATTTCCCCCAAGAAGAAACATGCTTTAAGAAAGAAAGGTTCCACCCAGTGTTTGGCAAGGAAAGTAGTTTTGTGAAGTTGTGATACACTTTCTTTTGTTACAAGTGTTAAGGAAAAATCTAATCTTAGCAGAATAAAAAACTGTTCAGAAACATCTTCATACCCAACCCAGGTAGATGGAGAGATTTGCTTTAATTGCAGTTGGGTGTGTGTTCCACATTTAAGTATTAACGTTTGCTGTGGATTGTAGTTTTCCATCCAGGTTTTGGTGCTACAGAGCTACTGTGAAAACTGGTTGGATGGTTGGTTAATATGTCCTCGAGGCTCTGGACATTCTGAGGAGTAGGTGGCATCGGGAGCCTTAGTGGCCTTTTCCGTTGAGTGCTTGTACCTCTTGAGGGTGTTGAGGGGGACAGGACTGAGGTGTTGCCTCTGAAAGCTCAACCTTGAGTGCTTCCCCCTTCATCCTTCATAGGTTTAGAAGTCAGACTTCTAAGTATTAGACATTCCCTTACCTTGCGGAAATGAATCTAGATGTTGTGCACTATAGTTGGACAAAAAGTGGTGCCTTAAGGAGTGTATTTATTTCTTTTAGATACTCTATGTTTCCCCATCACCCCAAGAGCCTGGGCGGAGACTGGACTACACCGTGGGAGAACCTGCAGCAGTGCTGCTGGAACAGACATATTTCTAGTTGTATGAGGTGGCCTGGACATTATTCTCGTGCTCCCTACCCATACTTCAGTAGCAGGCATTTCTCACTGAAGTGGAGGCCACCTTGTTTGTTTTCATCTAGAACTCAGTTTCCATACTGTAACTGGAGACCTGACCACCTGCACCAGACATCCTTGATTCACCTGTCTAGTTACGTCATGAGCTCAGAGGGCAACGAGCCTTCATCAAAGCGAAGAAAAGACCCAGGTAAAGGACGTGGTTATCTTGGTGAAGGGATAGACATAAATGATAGACTCAGAACTTCCATGTTGAGTGCTTAAAGCCTTCTGTAGGTGTCACGGGTGTTTGGTGTTAGGACAAAAGAAATTATTTTTGAAATGAAGTCTTTTTATTTTCAGTGGTATATTTCTGGCCATAAAAATGAGAGGTGACTTTACAGATGCAGTATGGTTGGAAAAGAATGTAGAAATAGATTAAAACCCTAATCTTAACATAAGAACTTTTTTTTTTTTTTCTTGTACTGGAGATCAAACTCAGGACCTTGTGCTTGCCAGGCAGGTGCTTATGTCACTGACCTATTCACCCAGCCCTAAGAACAATTTTCATATCCATTATTTTTGAAACTTAAATCTTTTGATGAGTTAGAAATTGGTGGATATAGTCTTGGAAGTTATTCTGATCTAAAATAATTTAATTTTGTGTTTTGGTTTTTGTCAACTTTTTTAACCCAGTGTAGCCGTGAATGCCTGTAAACCCAGTTAGTCAGAAGGCTGAGGCATGGGCAACCTAGTAAGACCCTGTTTTTTTTTATAAAAAGAGCTGCAAGTGTAGCTTAGTTGCCTCACATATGCAAGGCCCTGGGTTCAATCCCCAATACTACCAAAGGAAAGAGGGGATTATCTTAAGTAGAAATTGTCATTAGTGAATGACTTTTTTTTTTTTTTTTTTTCCATCTTTTTGAGACAGGGTTTCAGTATGCAGTTCAGACTGGCCTTGAGCTCACTTTTGTAGCCCAGGCTGGTCTCGAACTCCCACTGATCCTCTTTCCTCAGCCTCCCAAGTGCAAGGATTATAGGCATGCACCACCATGCCTGGCTAGTGAATGATTTTCTTATAGAATAAAATTTTAGCTTATTAAATCTTTATTTGTCAAATTGAGTTCAACAGGTAGACTATTGGATCTATGGGAAGTATCATTTATGTATTTATTTATTTTGTAGGGCTGGGGTTTGAACTCACGGCCTTGCACTTGCCAGGCAAGCACTTATTCTACTGAGCTATCCCCCCGCCCCTTGGAAGTATCTTTTAGAAGAAGAATCTCATATTCAGTTTTTTCCATGTTTAACCTTGAGAAAGTTTGTAAAATATGAAGATTGCATCTATTTATTCTCGTTCCTTTTGCTCTCTAAACAATTCACTTGGCTCCTTCTCTGCCTCCCCTTTCCCAGACCCACACATCCTCCAACCTTCAAAACCATTGGGAGTTATCTTTTGTTATTGAACTGTAGTTTCCAGGGAAGATAATTGCACTGAAAATGTTTGAGAGCAGGCTGTATGTGTGTTAGTGAGCAGGGATGTGTCAAAGGAAGTTTGTCACAGGAATACACAGAGAGGGCATTGCAGCTGGAAGTCAGGAGCCAGAAGAGTAAGTGTTGTTTTTTGCCTTTTCCAAGAGAAAGTGGACTACAGACTTGATCTGGGTTCCTGACATCATGATTAGTCAAGTAAATCTATAATATATTGCTAGAAAATTAAAATAATTTAGGGGAAAACGCATATAAGTTGAAATTCTCGTCACTGAGAAAGTAAAATTCTACTTGTGTAGGATTTAAGCATTGCCTGTGGAGATAGTTGTTGGAATGAAGCATTAAAATCCAATTCCTAGGAGCAGTTCATGTTCTGTAAATCCAGGTCTGTATGACAACCTCAGAGTGCTTTTCACATCCGTATTTGTTGTTCCTTGGGTCAGGGCATGTCCCTCCTCTGTTTGTCCTCTCTAAATCTGGTGTGCCCTCAGATGGAGCCACAGCCAGATGAGGTGTGCATGGGCGTAGGTGCTACTCTGTCCTTCCACTAGTTGTGTCAATTTGGAAGAGTTCCGAAGCCTCTTCGCTCCTTGGCTTCCTAGGGTAAAATGACTGTTGTTCTGAGAGGCTGTTGAGGCTGAAATGAGGGATGTCAAAGTGCCTTACACAGGTGGGCTTCATAGTAGGTACTCAGAAAATTGTGCTGTTATTGTTTTCCCTTTAACAGATGGGGAAATGGCATTTATAGGTGGGTCATCTTGGATTGCAACCTGACTGTTTATGTATCCGTTCTTCCTAGGTGTTGTGAATAAGGAAAAGGCTCTGCATTAAGCCCTCTGTGGGACTTGGATATCTCACTAATGCTTTCCAATCAAGAGCACAGCACTGCTAAGTTGTCTATCACTTAGAAGTCGTATTTGAAGGATTTGTGTGGCACAAGTGTGCCTTTCTAATTAGGCACCCCACACTGATCAGGCTTATTGCTTGCTTTCTTTGAGTCATCTGTCTTCTCTACCGTGATCACCTTGTTCCTCCTGACATGGAAGGTATATAAGATTTTGGAGTGTGGACATGTGTCATGAAGTGTGTGAAGGCCAAACCTAGCCACTGTGTCTGTGGTTTCCAAATTGTCTTCCATGGAACTGTACCTGAACATACCACGTATGCTCATGAAAAGCAAAGGTGGCCAGAATGAAATCTTTGTTTACCCCATCATCCCAGCACAGGTCCCACTCTGCCAGAGTTGGTGTTCTGGGATGTGGCAAGAGGTTCAACAAGCTGTAGAGGTTTGAGAGCCACTGTATTAATCAGATAATCCAGTAGTCCTGGTTATTTAAAAAAATGCAAAAATAATATATAAGCTTATTGGCACCATAAAAATCTTAATGCTGGGGGCCAGGGAGATAGCTCCATGGCACAAGTGCCTGCCTGGCAAGTTCAAGGTCGTGAGTTTGAACCCTGGTCCCGCAAAAACAAACAAAAAAAACAACAACAACAAAAAAAAAAATCTTAATGCTTTTTTTTTTCTTCTTCTTTTTTCTTCTCTTTCTTTTTTTTTCCTTTTTGAGACAGGGATTCTCAGTGAGTTCAGGCTGGCCTTGAGCCCAAGCTGGTCTCAAACTCACAGTGATCCTACTGCCTCAGCCTCCCAGGTGCTGGGATTACAAATGTGCACTACCCACCCTGGCCTTAATGCACTTAAAAGCCATTATATGAGCATATCTTATAAGGAACTATGAACAAGTTGGGTTTTTTTACACCTTTGTCTTTCATATTTTAATATGGTAGCAGACCAGGCTAGTACTGTATTTGTGATGATAGCTTACCTTTTGTTTGCATGACTTGCTAGAGCCCTGTCTTGTGTACATGTGAAAACTTTGTTCCATGGTAGACATCTTCATAGGCAATCCCATTTTTTTTTTTAATTAGATTTCAATTTTCTTTACTTTTTATTTTTTTATAGCTGGCTCAGCCTGCCCTGGGAGTAGGGCTGGTGCAGCATGTGGTGCTAGGGATCAAACTGCAGTCCCTGTGGTTGCTTAAGCTTTCCTAAGCAGGTGTTTTAGATTGCTGAACCATCTCGACAGCCCAATCCTGTTTATTAGTGGTGTGATAAGCACTCAGAGGAGTTCCGTGCAGCCAGTACTGTTAGCTTAGTTCCAAGTCCATGAGAGCTGGGAAACTCCATCTTCAGTGAAGGATAGGAAATGGGATAGTTTCTTTCCCTCTCCTGGGCACAGGAAAAGCTCTAGGCAAAATTCTGTAGTAGTGATAAACTTTGATTTAGTTTGGTTTTGTTTTTTCCGTGTTTTTTCTTTACCCTTCTCATTGTACCTTCACAGTATCATAAGACTCCAACTGTGCTGTTCCATCTGGACCTCACTAGTCACGCAGGTTATCTTCTTCCTCTATCCTCTGGTCAAAAATTCTGTTCCTCAATGCAGCAGGTATCATATAATTACTGAGAAAAATAATCTGATGAAACTGATTCACTAGGTTTTTTTGGAAGTAATTGCTTTGGGCTGGTGAGATAGCTCAGCGATCTAAAGCGCCTGCTTGGCAAGCTTAGGCAACCACAGGGATCACAGTTAGATCCCCAGCACCACATGCTGCGCCAGCCCTACTCCAGGGCAGGCTGAGCTGGCCATAACATAAATAAGTAAAAAATTTTTTAAAAAGTAATTATTTCTAGGGACTGGAGAGATAGCTCAGTAGAATAAGCACTTGCCTGGCAAGCCCAAGGCCCTGAGTTTAATCCCTGGTACTACCAAAAAACCAATATTATTATTTCATCTATATTTTATAAAGTATATTGGTATTTTTATTATAAATGTCATTGTAGAAAATTTGGAAAAAAAAGATGTGGAGAAGATTCATGTAGTCCTACTCAGATATTCTTTAAAATACTAGTGTATTTAGGGTTTTTTTTTTTTTTTTTCAGAACCTTTGTTTGTTTATTCACTCATTTTTATGGCCAGCTCAGCCCGCCCTGAGGGCAGGGCTGGCGCAGCATGTGGTGCCGGGGATCGAACCGTGGTCCCTGAAGCCGCCCAAGCTTTGCCAAGCAGGTGCTTTAGACCACTGAGCCATTCTGCCGGGCACCTTCAATTTAGTTTTTAATTGGAAGGATTTCAGGCATTGTAATAAAGTGAGAAACTTCATACAGGATAAAGGAAGCTATTCTAGGGCCGACTTTTCATGTAGCCTAAGCATGCTTGGAGTCCATCTCTGAATTGTTTTCTCCTTTGGAGTGCATAGTTTCTCTAAAAGCTCCAAGTTTTTCTTGATAGCTTCCATGGCTTCTCCTTTGGAGTGCATAGTTTCTCTAAAAGCTCCCATGTTTTTCTTGATAGCTTCCATGGCAGTAAATCCTTTGTAATGGTGGAGAGATATAAGATCAAAGGAGAATGTGTGTGTGTATATTTGCATGTTGGTAACTTCTGAGTGAAGCACTACTTTTATTCATAGAATCTCATCCTTTTTTCAGTTCTCTTGTTATCATTTTTCCAGAGAACATGTCATTTGCAGAGTCTAAACTAATGTTCCTGATTTGTCAGACAACCATCATCTACTAGCATTTCTCTTATTTCATTTTTACTTTCGTGTACATTAAAGAGTTCTTTTGTTCATTTTGTTTGCATTGTTCCATTGTTTTTTTGTACCAGAAATTGAGCTCAGGACCTTGCACTTGCCAGGCAAACTCCACATGCCATCAAGTGAAATTCCCACCTGCTCCATCTTAATGGCTTAGACATTAAGTGCTGCTTCTGTGCATTGCCATTATGCCAGCTTCATTCATGTATAAACCAGAATTCTGAACTAAGAGTTTTTTCTGAACCTCATCTAATCATCTGATAATTTTTACTAATAGGGAATAAAATATAGTGTGCAATGCTTTCATTGAAAAGTCAGCTGTGACAGAAAGATAGCATTATGGATGGATTTACTTATTTATTTAGTGGTACCAGGGATTGAACTCAGGACCTTGTGTTTGCCAGGCAAGCGCTTATTCTACTGAGCTATCGTCCCAGCCCCATCATTATGATTTTAAAGATGCTAAGTACGTCTGTAGTAGAACCAGCTTCTGTACTAGAATGGAGAAAGCACAGCCTCTATGTGGTCTTAGCTTTATTAGCACATGATCTCAGCCTCCAGAGTGACTAGCTAGACCAGTGGTTCTCAACCTTTCTAATGCCATGACCCCAAACCAAAAAATAATTTTGTTTTTTTTTTGTTTTTTTTTAACTTTTGTTTGTTTGTTTATTTATTTTTATGGCCGGCTCAGCCCGCCCCGAGGGCAGGGCTGGCGCAGCATGTGGTGCCGGGGAATTGAACCGTGGCCCCTGCAGCCGAATAAGCTTTCCCAAGTAGGCGCTTTAGACCACTGAGCCATCCCGCCGGGCCCCAAAAAATAATTTTGGTGGCTACTTCAAAACTGCAATTTTGCTACAGTTATGATTAGGAATGTAAATGCCTGATATGCATTATGTATTCTCATTGCTACAAATCAAACATAATTTAAACATAGTAATTAATCACAAAAACAATATTTAATTGTATGTTGAGAATTATTTATTACTAATTCCAATAAGTAACATTTCACCATGGCATAGCATGGGTTTAAACATGTATTTTCCTATGGCTTTAGGCAACCCCTGTGTTTTGGTCGTTCGACCACCACCAGAGTCACGACCCACAGGTTGAGAACCACTGAGTTAGATGCTGTGAAGTCTGTACATACCCCTTGATCAGTCAGTGTCGTTTTACTGCCTTTGTTTGATGACAGCTTCTAGTTATTGAGTGCTATGTTGCCATTTCCTAGGGAAAAATTTTAATTCATTGACTATGAGAATTTTTAAAAAGACATACTTGTACACAAGAAACTATGTGGTCTCCTGTTTAATTAATTCCTTATGCTTTGTCTACTATGTTTTAACAGGCATGTTAAAAAGGAACTGGGAATATGTGTGTAACTATAATAAAGAAAATGGCGAGATCCTGGGAGACAACCATGTCAATCCCAAATGTGACAACAGTGAGAACAAGTTTGACTTTTCAGTGATGTCCTATAACATACTTTCACAAGATTTATTGGAAGATAATTCACACCTTTACAGACACTGCCGACGGCCACTATTGCGTTGGAGTTTTAGATTTCCCAATATTTTGAAAGAAATTAAACACTTTGATGCAGATGTAAGTGCAAAATATCACAATTTTCCACAGAAGGACAAGTTGGATTAAGTACTTCATTTGTGCATTTGGGGATGAAGTGGTTACATATTTTATTTGAGGGTAAAGAAGAGAAGATACTAAGGAAGGTCAATGGAACAATACTAAATGAGGCATTGTGACTTCCAAGAGTTGTTAGTGAGTGAATGGTTGTATAAATTATCAAAATAATCATCTGACTCTGAAAAGGATCAGAATTTTTTTTGTGTGTGTTATTGGGGATCAATCTCTGAACATTGTACTTGCCAGGCAGGTGCTTATGTTGCTGAGCTATATCCCTGGCTGGAAATGTTTTGTTTTGTTTTTTTAATTTTTATTTTAATTTTTTTTTTTTGTTTCAGAATTTTTGTTTTTTTATTTATTTTTATGGCCAGCTCAGCCTGCTCTCAGGGCAGGGCTGGCACAGCATGTGGTGCTGGGGATCAAACCACAGTCCCTGCAGCTGCCCAAGCTTTTCTAAGCAGGCACTTTAGACCACTGAGCCATCCTGCTGGGCCCCGGGAAATGTTTTATTTTTATTTTATTTTATTTTTTGGGGGGTGGAGATGTTTTGAATGTTGGCCAGTTTTGAGATTGGGACTGGAATACTAGGTAATATATTAGATAAATATTGTGCAAGTTCGAGACCAGCCTGGGCTACAGAAGTGAGCGCAGGACCAGCCTCAACTGCATAGTGAGACCCTGTCTCAAAAAGACAAAAAAAAAATTAGATAAATATTTTTATTTGAATTTTTAATACTTTATGCATAAATTCCATCTAGGTGATAGCATTTAAAGAAATCAACCTCTGAAGACTCAGAACACTAGTACTAATTAACACATAAATTCAAGAAACATGGGCCTGGCAGGATGGCTCAGTGGTCTAAAGCACCTGCTTAGGAAAGCTTAGGCGGTTGGCGGTTGCAGGGACCGTAGTTCGATCCCAGGCACCACATGCTGCACCAGCCCTGCCCTCAGGGCAGGCTGAGCCGGCCGTAAAAATAAATAAACAAACAAAAGTTCTGAAACAAGAAAAAAATAAAATTCTAAAAAAAAAAAAATAAGCCGGGCGTGGTGGTTCATGCCTGTAATCCCAGCACTCGGGAGGCTGAGGCAGGAGGATTGGTGCGAGTTGGAGACCAGCCTGGGCTACAAAAGTGAGCTCAAGGCCAGCCTCAACTGCATAGCAAGACCCTGTCTCAAAAAGATATAAATAAATAAATTAATTAATTAATTAGTTAATTAATTCAAGAAACATAGTCTGACATGTAAGTTTAAAATATGTCTTTTAAGAAATAGCAACTCATGGATGGTAAGAAAGCACCCTGTGATTAAAGGGCCAGGGTTTTGAGATTGCTCAAATTTGGAGACCTTAGTTTGATTTATAAATAGCTGATATTATAAGTCTTTTACTTTAGTTCTCCTCAAGTTTGGAATTTGAAAAGCCTGTTTCTTTTATTAATCAGCTTTCCTTGGTACCTCTTAGGTACGCATAATCCATCCCTCGTAGGGTTCGTGCCTGTATGTGATGCACCTTGACTCCTTTTCTCCATTCTCCATGCTTCCCCTTTGTTTTCATTTTTTCCTTCTTATGTCAAGAGGCCTACTTTTTTTAAAAAAAAAATTATTTATTTATTTATTTATTTATTTATTTATTCTTGTTTCAGAACCTTTATTTGTTTATTCACTCATTTTTATGGCTGGCTCAGCCCACCCTGAGGGCAGGGCTGGCGCAGCATGTGGTGCCGGGGATCGAACCTCGGTCCCTGAAGCCGCCCAAGCTTTCCCAAGCAGGCGCTTTAGACCACTGAGCCATCCTGCCGGGCCCCAAGAGGCCTACTTTTAAAGATGAAAATAATGGAGAACTCACACTTGGATCTCTTTATGTTAATCCAAGCCATTTTTGTCTTCCAAGGTACTTTGTTTACAAGAAGTTCAAGAAGATCATTATGGAAAAGACATCAGGCCAAGTCTGGAATCTCTGGGTACAGTGTAATTTTTATTTTAGCTAGATACACTTTTGAGAATTTGTGAGTTATTAAAGTATAACTTGCTAATTAAAGATATATGGCATATTTGGGCTAAAAAGTCTTAATTTTGAAAGTTATTTCAAAAAGTCAGAGAAAGAGGGAAGTGTTTCATTTGGCAGTTGCTCATTGCCCGGGAGCTGCCTTACCCACCGCTCAGAGGCTCAGGCTCTGAGCCCTGTGAGCACAGGACCCATTTTAGCTGCAGGGTTCGAAGCTTTGTAACAGGTAAAAGCTTAAAAACCTGTTGAAGAAATGCTTTTATAAACAGGTCATTTATAGTCTCATAAATTTGAGAAGCATGCTACTTTGCATTCATTTATCAATTAACTTTTCAATGCCTTTTTGTGTGTGTGTGTGGAACTGGGATTGAACTCAGGCCCTTGCGCTTGCCAGGCAAGCACTTATTCTACTGAGCTATCTCCCCAGCCCCATTCAGTGCCTGTTCTAGACAACGGAATAGGAAGAACACTGGGCAAAACAGGTAAAAGAGTTTCCTCCTTTGTAGAGAAAAGCCAACAATAAACCAGATATATGACAAATATGTTCAGTAATGATAGCTTTCTGGAAGGAAACAGGAAAGTGCAGTGGAAAAGATTTTAAGCAAAATAAATAGACAAATTTATATTTGAACAAAAACTTAAAAGAGGTAAAGTACAGGGGCTGAGACAGCAGTTGAGACTGGGCATGGTGGCGAGTGTCTGTTATTCGAGCTCTTGGGAGGCTGTAAACGGATCACGAGTCTGATCTAGTAGTGAGACCCTGAACACCCTGTAGGCTGTTCCCTAAAATACAAAAAAAAAAAGGTGAAGGAATAAACTAGGCTTGGACGTTCTTTGCAGCAGAAGTTCCTGGTGTTAGAATGTGTTTGAGGTGAGGGAGGCAGCCAGTACACTGTGAATGGAATAAAGGAAAAGAGACAAAAAGACCAGGGATTCAGGATGGGGAGTGAGAGGTAGATATTTTAAGTCCTTGCTGTTAGTGCCTGACTGAGTTTTGCTGGGTTGGAACTGGGCGAGCACTGATACATACTGGTGTGGTGTGGACTGAAAGTACCAGTAGAGAGAGCTGATAAACCCCTTCCTACACATTTTGGTTGCAACTCTTACTGCCATCCTACACAGCTAATGGGGAAGTGATGTTCAAAGACAGTAGAGCTGTGTTTTGACATATGTGTACTCTCTGAGGGCGTCCCTTGTTTTAAATTCATTTATCTCTTACAGGTTATCACTGTGAGTATAAGATGCGCACAGGAAGGAAACCTGACGGCTGTGCCATTTGCTTCAAACATTCTAAGTTTTCACTGCTATCTGTGAAC
This sequence comes from Myocastor coypus, assembly GCA_004027025.1. Lineage (NCBI taxonomy): Eukaryota > Metazoa > Chordata > Mammalia > Rodentia > Myocastoridae > Myocastor > Myocastor coypus. The sequence goes on along the minus strand of PVJA010000536.1, from coordinate 150,914 downwards.
CCAGTGGAATTCTACCGTCGTGACATTCCTCTATTGGACAGAGACAATATTGGATTAGTTTTGCTCTTGCAGCCCAAAATGCCCTGTGCTGCCTCTCCTGCTATCTGTGTAGCTAATACACATTTGTTGTACAATCCGCGGCGAGGTGATATTAAGCTGACCCAGCTGGCAATGCTGCTGGCAGAGATTTCCAGTGTTGCTCACCAGAGAGATGGCAGTTTCTGCCCCATTGTTATGTGTGGTGACTTTAACTCTGTTCCTGGTTCTCCACTCTATAGTTTCATAAAGGAAGGACGGTTGAATTATGAAGGACTTGCTATAGGAAAGGTAAGTGGTCACTTTATCATTACCATGAGGTGAACTTCATTGCTCTGTGTCCTAATACAAGGCTACCCATTCTGTGGCTGTGGAAAACCTCGGATGAGCCAGTATCTCCCTTTGGCAAGCTGCGATGACCTTTCCCAGTAGCTCTCTACACCCGGCTTAATATTACCTTTAACCGTATCTTTGGTAACATTCTGCTTGGAGGAATTAGCTGTCAGCCAGAAGAGGGGAGGGCAGGCGGGGGGGCAGAAGAAAAAGCATCAGCAGGCCTGGGTACCTTACAAATATGGAGCATGGACAGTGGTAGCAGGGTAGAATTTTGCATGTTGGGTGTGGGCAGTACAGCTGGCAAAACTAATTGAATGGTTATTATGTAAGTTTTCCTTTATATAGAGACATAATTTTATTCTTTAGCTTAATATAATTTAGTTCATGATAGTGTTTTTGTACTTCCTCCGATTACTGTGAATCACTTAATTCACAGTATACTTAACCAAAGTAAGCTCGTCTTCACTGTTTTTTTTTTTTTTAAGAATTTTTTATTTTATTTTTTTCTTGTTTCAGAACTGTTGTTTGTTTGTTTTTATGGCCGGCTCAGCCTGCCCTTTAGGGCAGGGCTGGCGCAGCATGTGGTGCCTAGGATCAAACCATGGTCCCTGCAGCCACCCAAGCTTTCCTAAGCAGGTGCTTTAGACCACTGAGCCATCCTGCCGGGCCCCCTTCACTGGAATTTTGAGTGATACTTTTACATTTTCAAAGTGTTGATCTGTCTTAATATTTGATTACTTGAGAGCTTCAGAACATTTCATTGTTCAAACAGAAAAAGTGTAGGGGAAGGTTGTCATATTTGTGTAAACAGTGCATTCTGACCTGTATTTGAACATGATTTTATGTGGACAAATAATTAATGAACAAAGAAAGGGTAATATTTACCACTCTTGGAGTACCTTTTATTTAAGACATAACTTTTCAGCACATACATTATTTAAAATCTATTCACTTAAGATACCTGTTGACATTTTGTTTAGGTATCTGGCCAAGAACAGTCTTCACGGGGACAAAGAATTTTATCTATTCCAATTTGGCCCCCAAACCTAGGTATCTCCCAGAACTGTGTGTATGAGGTACAGCAGGTACCAAAAGTAGAAAAGTCAGGTAAGTGTTGACAGTACGTTGTGGCAATGGCTGGGGAATAGGGTGTCCTTGAAGATAAAAAAAATCTACATTTTTAAAGGGACAGCATCTCCAGGATGAATATTCACCATTATGTGTTCATTCTTTTGTTTATTAAGACCTCCGTTTACTTGTTAACATTGAATAGCTAAAATTGTCTGTGCATGAATTACTTGCATGTTGCCTTGGAATTGAATTTTCTAATTCTGGAGACCATCAAGACATAGGCTCCAGGATAAAACATTTAACAAGGCATGGCTAGACACTTGCAGAGACTTTTGCTGGAGTAAGAGGGCAAGACTCAGGCAGACAAGTGCAAGACACTGTCAGTAGGGTTAATGTGTTTTTCTCTATCCTCACAGATGGCGACCTGACACAAACACAGCTGGAGAAAACAGAGGTCCTAGTATCAGCTGAAAAGTGAGTTCTGGAAAGCAACGGTAGATATTTCCTACTGAATAAAAAAATCATTTCTCAAAAATTACTTGGATTGAAAATGAAGGTGATACCACTTCCTGATGGGAAAGAGTGCTCGCTCTTACACGAAGCCAACATGAATCGAAACTTGATTCTGCTGCTTTTTAGCTGTGGGATTTTGTGCAAGAAAGTTCACATCTCTGAGGTTGTTTCCTTGTCTATAATTTTAGATTGTGAAGTTTCAGAGAGATAAAGCAGTGCAATGTTTGATGTTTAGGTAGTGTTAGGAAAGCAAGCATTTTGTATGTGTGTTTATGTCTCTGAAATTTATTGCCATTACCTGTTTAAATAATAGCCAAGATGCCAGGAAAATTTCTTTCTGATTTTAAAATCTTTTTTGACTTACTAGACCCTAAACAATATAAGAGAATTGATCCAAAAAGAATGTGCTAGTAAAAAAAATGGTATTTTTAGTTGTCTCCTAAACCCTAAGAAGAGGACATCACAGGTAGAAAGATAAAGGTTCTGGATTTGTTATTAATAAAATGTGAACTTTTTTTTCATGTATTTGGTACAGGGTCTCACTATGCAGCTTGGACTCGTAGTGACCCTCCTGTTTCAGCCTCCCCAGCACTGGGATTACACATGTGTCACCACTCCCAGTCTCGGTGGCTGGCTTAGCCCACCTGTGAGCGGGGCCGGTGTGGCATATAGTGCCGGAGATCAAACCACTGTGCCTGCACTTGCCTAAGAAGGTGCTTATTCCACTGAGCTATCTTGCTGGCCCTAAGAAATGAGAATGTTTGGGGTTTTGGTTGAGGAGTATTTTAATGTAACAAGTCTTTCTGCAAGGTTCTTGAAATGTTTTGCTTTATTTTGTAACTTTTTAATACCAAATGAGAAACAGTCTCCTATCTCCAAAATGCTAAGTTGTTTTACAATATGTGTTCATTAAGTGGAGGTTCTTAAGTATGTCATAAATAATTAAAACTCATTAGAATACTAGTACCTGAGCTTCTTATGGTACCCCTCCATGCACAGCTTCTCAGGTAGTCTCCATGAATGAGTGAGTGACACATTATAATGTGGTCTGTTTAAATAAAACATCCATGGCTGGTCTTAGTCCAGGGGGTAAGTGAGAAAATACTTTCAATAGGAGAGATGATAGAAGTCATAGAAATCTTGTGGATAATTAGTACTTTCCCTGTTCATTTAGATTATCTTCAAGTTTACAGCACCATTTCAGCCTGTCCTCTGTCTATTCACATTACTTTCCTGACACTGGGATTCCAGAAGTGACCACCTGTCATTCCCGAAGTGCCATAACTGTGGATTATATTTTCTACTCTGCAGAGAAGGAAGGTGCTGCTGGGCACCCAGGTAAAGACTGAGTGTGATCTTCATTCTGCTTTTGAGAACAGGAGCTCAAATGCCAAGGCTGACATTGAAAAAGTTAACTTCATCTAAATGAAGTCCCAGATGTAGAAGTTAAAAATGTTTTTAAATAAACAGATTGGAAGTATACTTGAAGAAATCAGATGGCCTACATTTGCTCAGAAAGGCAATAAAACATCCCCAAAGCAAATTATTACCTGGGGAATTACACCCTCTGTGCTTCCATGTGCTACTTAGCTCCTGAATTACAGATCACGCATATTGCCCATGCACCTCCATGTGTCCCATGATAAGAACAGTCTGTTCTGGTGCAGTTTGCTAAGTGTGCTGCCTTCATTGTAGGACTATGCTTAGGCTGCCAACAGCAGAGAGGGGTGTTCTGTGGCCCCTGGAAGGTGAGCTCTTTCTGAAGAGGAAGAAAAGTGTAGTGATACTATGTGTTTGCAAAAAGCAAAGGTGCTAACACTTTTCTTTGTATGAAAATCAGATTGAAGAATGACAGGATTTAAAATGAGGGAGAAAAGAATAACTGGAACTCAATATATTCAGAAGTCCTACAAGTCCCAAACAAGATAGTTTGTTCTTTTGCTTCTTTTTTTTAATTTTTTTTTTTTTTCCTTGTTTCAGAACCTTTGTTTATTCACTCATTTTTTATGGCTGGCTCAGCCCGGCCTGAGGGCAAGGCTGGCGCAGCATGTGGTGCCAGGGATTGAACCGCGGTCCCTGAAGCCGCCCAAGCTCCCAAGCAGGCACTTTAGACCACTGAGCCATCCTGCCGGGCCCCCTGTTCTTTTACTTCTGATTTTGTGTGGTGTTTCCCCTTTTCTAGTTCATCCTTTCTCTTCCATCTAGGGATTACCATATTAGTAACACTCAGGGAGGGTTCATTCCTCTCACTAAATCAACTTTTATTTATTTATTTATTTTATTTTTCTTGTTTCAGAACATTTGTTTGTTTATTCACTCATTTTTATGGCCGGCGCAGCCCACCCTGAGGGCAGGGCTGGCGCAGCCTGTGGTGCCGGGGATCGAACCGCGGTCCCTGAAGTCGCCCAAGCTTTCCCAAGCAGGCGCTTTGGACCACTGAGCCATCCCGCCTAAATCAACTCTTAAAATGAGCTTGCCTTTTCTTCATTTGTAGTAAGGCCCAGTGGTGTCATGTGTACGGAACGGCACTAGGTGGCATAAGAGAGTCATGGATTGCTTCAAATCTCAGCATCCAGATGCTGCCTCCTTTCATTCTGCTTCCAAAGGCAGCTCGCAGACTGATAACTTATTTCCATTCACTTTATTTATTTATTTATTTATTTATTGTCTTTTTGAGACAGGGTCTCGCTATGCAGTTCAGGCTGGCCTTGAGCTCACTTTCGTAGCCCAGGCTGGTCTCGAACTGGCACCGATCCTCCTGCCTCAGCCTCCCGAGTGCTGGGATTACAGGTGTGCGCCACCACGCCCGGCCTCCATTCACTTTATAAACTACCCACATGGTTGTAGTTTGGGTCTGTTCAATCTTTTGCAAAAACAGAATGGCTGGGCTGTCAATCTTTTTTTTTTTTTTTCTTGTTTCAGAACTTTTGTTTGTTTGTTTGTTTGTTTTTATGGCCAGCTCAGCCTGCCCTGAGGGCAGGGCTGGCGCAGCATGTGGTGCCAGGGATGGAACCGCGGTCCCTGAAGCCGCCCAAGCTTTCCTAAGCAGGCGCTTTAGACCACTGAGCCATCCTGCCGCGCCCATGGGCTGTCAATCTTAAAATACTTCATAAAAATTTATTTAAAGGCTGGGCATGGTAGCAAACACCTGTAATCTCAGCACTCAGAAGGCTGAAGCAGGAGGACCCTTGTGAGTTTGAGACCAGCCTGAGCTATAAAATTAGCTCAAGGCCTGCCTGAGCTGCACAGCAAGACCCTAAGTGCTGGGATTATAGGCTTACGCCACATGCCCACTTTTAAAAATTGTATGTGTTCCATCAGTATTCTTCTAAATATGCAGAACATTTGAAATTCTGTGTAATTCAGCAAAATCTATTCTAAAAACTTTCATATTGGTCTTGTGGAGCCAGTCTGAAGTTCTATTTTATTGTTATTTAGAAAAAAGTATTTGAGCTGGACATGGTGGCACACATCTGTAATCCCAGCACTTGAGAGGCTGAGGCAGGAGGATTGATGTGAGTTCAAGACCAGCCTGGGCTACAAAAGTGAGCTCAAGGCCAGACTGAACTGCATACTGAGACCCTGTCTCAAAGAGACAAAAAAAAAAGAAAAAAAAAAAGTATTTGTATAATTACTTTTCAGTAGCTTGCTGAGTTTCCTTAAATCTCTGTATGTTTCTTTAATGGAGGAGCTGACGTTGCTTTGGCTGGTGGCTTAAAACTACTTGCAAGACTCTCGCTTCTCACAGAAGAAGACTTGTGGACTGTTAACGGACTTCCAAATGAAAATAACTCCTCTGACCATCTGCCTCTGTTGGCTAAGTTCAGACTGGAGCTCTGACCTCTTCTATGGTTACAAACATAACTTTTTCCAACTTCTGTCCTTTTTCAACACATGTAAAGTTACCGAATGTTTGCATGTTTATTTTTGTGCTATGGAGTAACAGATACCAAGAGAAACACGTTTATAATGATTTTCTCTTTTAATAATGACAAATATTTTCCTGATGAGATCTAAATACTCTTTATTATGAAAGAGGTATAAATATTTTTTATTCTAATTCTAGTAAAATTGATAGTGGTTTTTAAATGTAGCATATCTTCTTTGGTCTGCTTAGTGAAGCATTTAATTCATGTTTTTGGCAAGCTTTGCAGTGGGTCCAAACTACATATGAGTGCTTGAAAAACACAGGTTGACTCCTTTCTGTGAGGCCTCATTTCTGCCTCGTTTCTTTGGGGAAGCCCTTTGTTGAGTCCTAATTCACCTAAGAAATTACTGGGTTGGGCCCAGCAGGATGGTTCAGTGGTCTAAAGCACCTGGTTAGGAAAGCTTAGGCGGCTGCAGGGACCGCGGTTCGATCCCAGGCACCACATGCTGCACCAGCCCTGCCCGCAGGGCAGGCTGAGCCGCCATTAAAATAAACAAAAAGTTCTGAAAATAAAAATAAATAAATAAATAAATTCTTTAAAAAAAAAAAAAAAAAGAAATTACTGGGTCATTCACCAGTGTCCAACCATGTTAGTGTTTGAAGGCACTTGATAATGCTTTTTAAATTATACAGAAACTTGCTGGGTGGAACCATGGAACATACATACAGCTGGTTTAGAATTTGGGGAATGTGGGCTGCCACAAAGTAAGGGAATAAATCCTTTGCATGTGCCTGCTCTTCTACCTGTGTCAGCCAGAGTTGACCTCAGAGAACAGTGACAGGGGCCGGGCCTGGTATTGTTTTTCTTCTCTTTTTAAAAAATTAGTTAGAAGAATAGATCCATGGGTTAAGGGAGGCATTTATTTTACCAAACCAATTCTATAGACATTTATTTGATTAAGAAAATTGTCATTGGAACAAAGGGGCAGCTCCGGGCATGATGGTGCATACCTGCAATCCCAGCACTTGGAAAGCTGAGGCAGGAGGATCTGGGTGAGTTTGAGACTAGCCTGGGTTATAAAAGTGAGCTCATAGCAAGCTTGAACTGCATGGCAAGACCCTGTCTCAAAAAGGCAAAAAAAAAAAAAAACCAAAACAAAGGGGCAGCTATGAGAATACTTGTGGTATGGCGCAGAACAGTGAGGAAGTTGTGAAGCTCCTGGGGAGATCCTGACCTGCAGGCCGAGAATGCTTGCAGGAGTCATTTTGACTGTGTAAGGATTGTTCCTTTGTTTCTAAGAGTTTTATTTCTTAATGTCATGCTCGAGCAAGGTGGTGCTAACACTTGATGAACTGGTTGGTTATGAGTGGGTTTACTATAATGCCTACCATTGATTCTAGATAAATGTTTCAACAAACATTTTTGAAACAAAGTAAGTGCAAATGTCCTTTTTTAAAGACAATAGATAGGCTCAAGAGTTACAGGCATTTTTACTAGGTAGTCACTTTGCATTGAACTATAAACATTTTTACAGTGAGTTTTATTTTAATAGTCTTGGACTTAAAATTTTGTACCAAATCACTTACTACAGTTATTTTTAAAAATTAAATCAGATGAAAGCTCAAAAGGAGGCATATGGGTTATAAAAATTTGTCTAGTAAGAATTGTAATAAGTACTGTTAAATGTTTGACTTCTCACTTTTTTAGTTTTTATTTATAGTATTAAATATATATAGCTCCCAGATTTTCCAGTCTTTAGTAGTAGTTTGTAGAATACTATATGTTCTGACTAGCAGATATAGTCATCATCTACTTGTAATGGCAGTATAATAGCCCTTTATAGTATTGGGAAAAGAAATGAAAATTCATTTATTACTTCTTTGAATTGAGTGAACTTATTAGCAAGTAACTTTTATGTATAGGTCATTGTTAGCAAGCTAACATCCCTGAAAGCCTCTGAGAAAATTAAATTTTTTTTTATATCTCATGAACACATTGTCCATTTAGGCCCATTTTCTGTTCTTCACTTTGATAAGAGTCCATAAAATTTCCTTCTACTTTAGCTTATCAAGTGGAGTATTATTGTGGCCTAGAAGCAAACAGACTAGTGTGACCTCACAAGCTTCTAAAGCTCCGCTAAAGGTAATTACTCAAATTTTCTATTTAGCTTTACTCTTTTTGACCAGAAGAGTTGATAACTCTGGTGGAACCTTATATTTACCTGTCGAAAGCAGATCTCTTACAGCCTTACATGCTTTACTGTCCAAACTCTAGATGCAAAGAGAAATTATAATAAGACTTTGTATGCATGTGTACATCAGGGTAATATGCACATTTGAATTTTTTTTTTCTCCCCAGAACTTAGCTACTATGTGCTTTTATCTCTGCTTTTCTAGAAAAACAAAAAGCCAAGGAATTCAAGGGCTTGGGGAAACAAGAGTGTGAAGTATTTGCACTTTGTACCTATAACTGATGTAATAAATTATTGGACTCCTATGTCTGTGCTGCAGATTCTGTGGTAGGGGTACTAAGGTGTATGCCAGACTTGTGCTCTTCAAAAAACTGTTATTTCATTCCAGAACTTAGAAGGCTGAGACAGGAGGATTGATGTGAGTTAAAGACCAATCCAAGCTACAAAATGAGCTCAAGGCCAGCTGAACTGCATAGCGAGACTCTGTCTAGAAAAGACCAAAAAAAGCAAACAAACTATTCTTTCATTACCTTTTCAGTGTGTATTACAGAAGATAATGCTAAAAGATAAGTGAGGGGCTGAGGAGATAGCTCAGGGGCATAAGTGCCTGCCTTGCAAGTGCAAGGTCCTGAGTTCGATCCTTGGCTCCACAAAAAAAAAAAAAAAAAAGATAAGTGAGTTGAGATGGCAGACTAATGCTTAGTATTTTGAGTCCAAAAATCATACTTGAATTTGGAAACTGAAAGAGATGTGAGGGTGATCAGTTAGCTCTCTGAAACATGTATGAAACAGGAGAACAAGGAGAAAGAGCAGACCACCATAGTCTACGCAACGCACAGCACAGCACTCTCTAGGCTGCCAGGATGGTTTTATTGAAGTCCCATGCTGTGTATAAGCATATGAGTGATGAGGAAAAGGGAGCTCGGAACATGCACTTATCTGGCACTTATCTCTAAAATACCATCGTACAAGTTTTCGTTTACTTAGAAAAATACCCACTAAAACAGTCACAGTTTTCTTAAAGATTTAAAATAAATGTATTGGCCAGAACAAAGTCCAAGAGAATAAACAAGACTCTGAATTATGTGTCAGAAAAACTGTACAAGGCTGTACACAAAATACAGCTTACAAAAGCCTTGGGTATAGGAAGAATACTGAATTAAGATTTTCAAATTTTATTTAACAATATCAATTAATAAAAACCTTATGAAACAGTTGACTTAGAAAAAGTGAAATGTTCATGATTTCAGTGTCTATAGAAAAGACTAAATATCACTTTCTGAAATAAAGTGTACTCAAAACAGCACAATTAGTCTCAAATCAAGATTTCTGTCATTCATTTAAACTTTGCATCCATTACCAATGATGGCTTAACTGTAAAATTTCTTACATAATTACTTTTAAAGACTAAATTCCAGATGAGTTCTTTAAATCTTTTGAATTACAGTCAATCTTAAAATCAGTTTTAAGAAGTAAAATACCTTGGTTTTGTTGATAGGTCATTTGGGGTTGTTGGGGCTTTTTAAATTGTATTGCATTAGAATTTAGGAGTTGATAACTTTCCTATGTCTGGTAGAAATTAATACTTGCTGGCAGTAGAAATAGAATTTTTAAAAACATTCCAAATGAATTTTCATGTTTCTAGGACTAACTCTTACTTTGGGGACGTAAATCTAAAAATCAAGGCATGTTGAAGCAGTTAGGTTACTAGTGAAATCATTAGGCCAGTTGGCAATTTTAAGGCTTACATGACAGCATATCAACAACAGTTTTATATTCCTGGTTTTTCTTGAGGCAACAAGAAGCCATGCAGCAGTTGACGTGTGCCTTTGATGGGGCAGTCCTTAAACAAGCTTGGCAGATGCTACTCCAAGCTCTTAGAATGGCTACAGTGTTTAAGTAGTCCACTGACTGATGTAATAAAGTTTTGGGTGCGTAAAAAGAATACAGGGGCAAGTCAGAATTGTTTCAGAGTAAGAAGTGATTCACTGCCACTTTGAAGATCCCAGTATATGTGGCCACAAATGGGCATAGTGTGGAGGCAGACGAAGGTGGCTTTGGTGCTAGTGAGGGAACCTAGGACCCTTGTGCATGCTAAGCATGAGCTCAGCTGCTGAGCCAGTCTCCAACCCTAGCAATTACTTTTAAAATACTATTTGCGAGGAAAGCAATTAAGGTGAGAATTTCTAACTGAAGTTGCATTTTAGTCTAGTGAGATGTATGGCTTCCTGTGTCAGGAAGGCAGTACTTGCATTAATAATGCTGATTTTTACAGTGCAGTGAGCTCTTGGGCATACGACTGAAGGGTGAAGTTCTTTTGCATTCTGCATCACCTCCAGACTGTCAAAGAGCAGTTTCTTAACTTTTTCATTACTTTCCTATAGCTGTCCTCAGAGAAATCCAGAGCAGTACTGAGACTGAAATTACACTTCTGCTCTCTAGAAGACTTCATGTAGGTCTGTCCTTTGGTCTCATGAGTTGTCATGGTTGTCACGACACAAAGCAGCAGAAGTGCTGCTCTTGCTACTTGGACCATACGTGTCCTTAGAAGCTATATAACCAAGATACACAGCCTCCATGGATGGGGCACACAAGGTAGAGCACTAAAGGGCCCGCGAGATAGCTTAGCAGACTGAGTACCTGCTTAGACAAGCGTAGGGCCCAGGGTTCGATCCCCAGGCACCAGATGCCACAGCGGCCCTGTCCCCAGGCACGTGGAGCTGGCCAATGAGATCGGGTGTGGCGGTGCATGCCTGTAATACCAGTGCTGAGGAGGCTGAAAACAGGAGGATCACTATGAGTCTGACCTATGTAGTGAGACCTTGTACCAAATATAGTTTAAAAAAAAAAAACCTCTGGACAAGATTTTTTTTTTTTTAAGCAAAAGTTTTTAAAAAGCAAAAGTTCTGCTTCTCTAACATTTTCCAGTACTTCGTAAGTGTCCTGAAGTATGACACCACAAAGCATGGAACTGGAAAGTATCACATATCACATTAGGCCTTAATATAAGACATCAGAACCTGTTTAGCAACAGTGAGTCCTCCAGAATCAGAGCCTGACTGGAGTGTGAAATCAGATAAAGTGGGAACAGAAAGATCACCTCGTTCTCCAAACCCCTGGCTCGCTCTTGCTCTCTCTGCCTTTCTGAGCGATGTCCGAGGTGATCGCAGCACTGTAGAGCCTGTGTTCACAAGCGCATGACCCCTTGTGCTTTTTGCTGGACTCTGCAAAGTTCAAATGTTAGGGACAGATTAAGACTGGCTTCCGAATGTGCTTGTTTTGTAAGGAAAGAAATTGCCATCAGTGAATGCTTTAAGGAAGATTAAGAAGTAACTCCAAGACCCTAAAAATGGTTTCCCGTATTGCCAGAAGAGTGTTAGTGCTTCTCTGTAAAATGCTTGCATATAACGTTAAATCTCATCCCATGTATGCACCAGGAAGAAATTCCAAACTTGTAGAAATTCCCATGGGAAACAGTGGGGAAACAATACAAATAGAATATTAAAAAACAAAACTTCATTAAGTTTGCATATCTGATGTAAAAATGCTGAGGTAATATTAACTGCTTAAAAAAAACCCACCCATCTTTGCTTCTGTTATTGCTGAAAAAGACTAATACTGACTGAGTGATCTTACTACCAAAAGTGGGAGAAAGGACTTCATGCCATTCTGGTGAGGCATAATGTTCAAAGCCAGGAAAAGAAAGTAAATGAAAAGGTACAAAACTCCAGGTTCATGTTATCCTTGAGATCGTGAGGGAGGGAGACAGTCCGACTCTGGTGGGGCTTATTCTTCAGCCTTTCCATGGTTGCTGCTTCAGGAGTTTTTTTTAAAGCTTATTGTTCGCGTCCACTCAGATTCTATTTCCAGGGGAATCCTTAGAAATTAAATTCACAGGTTCTTAATAAATAATTAGTTCCTCCTGAAGACGCTGGGGAAAGTGCAGAGCGAAGCACCACAGTACCCTCTTGCTGGGCACCAGAGCTGGCTAGATTCGGATCTGATAGCCCACTTCATTCAGGGTGCTGAGATCCACTGCTTTCTCAGGCAGAGCAGGCCTAGGAGAGACCGGAAGCCAGAGGGGAGGGGACAGGACAAGGAAGTCAGTGAGCACACAAGCGCCGCTGTGCTGTCCTCCCCACCCTTTGGATGTTTCGTTCCACCCTCCACCTGCTTTGGCATGGTCTTAAGTCTACATGGTTTTCAGCTTTCTGATAGGCTTGTCAGTGCGGACATCAAAATTGTGGGTGTTGAATGAGGGTTCTCAACTTTAAACCTGAATTTAGTCATGCTAGAACTTCTGAAACCTCATGTCTGTATACCTCCTAAAAGTCTGAAAAGTCACATGTATTACAGGATTATATGCCAGAGTCAGATTCTTCTAGAAATGCTAGAATCTGTGGCCTAGGAGAAACCCAGGTATTACCAGATGACTCAAATTGCTGAGTTTTTTTTTTTTTTTTAATAGAAGGGACTGAAAATTGGGCCTTCAAACTGAGTCAGCCACACCCCCTTTCATATTTGAGAAAAAGGTCTTGCTGAGGTGCCCAGGCAGGCCTGAAACATGCCATCTTCCTGCTTTGAACTACAAGGTTCTCAGGTACTGTTGGTGAAGGGTTAATATTCCAGTTCTAGGCTTGAAAGTCAAAGCGAATCCATTCATCTGAAAAAGCATGTCACTGCAGAAAACTATTTCAGTGGCAAAGCATCTCTCATCCCTAAATAGCTTTTGTTTTGTCTCTGAGACAGGGTCTCACTATGCAGTTCAGGCTGGCCTTGAGCTCACTTTTGTAGCCCAGACTAGTCTCAAACTCACACTGATCTCTCTGCCTCAGCCTCCCAAGTGCTGGATTATAGCTGTGTGCCACCATGCCTACCCCTGTCCCTAAATAGCATTTTATTTTTTATTTTTTTCTTGTTTCAGAACTTTTGTTTGTTTTATTTATTTTTATGGTCAGCTCAGCCTGCCCTCAGGACAGGGCTGGTGCAGCATGTGGTGTCAGGGATCGAACCCGCAGTCCCTGCAGCCACCCAAGCTTTCCTAAGCAGGCGCTTTAGACCACTGAGCCATCCTGCTGGGCCCCTAAATAGCATTTTGAAAAGTACTTTACAACATAAAATGTAGGGCTGAGAATGTAGCCCAGGGGTGCAGTGCTTGTAGCCCATGGATGTAGTGCCTGCCTGGTAAGCATAAGGTCTTGAGTTCAATTCCTAGTATCAAGAAAAAAGAAAACCCACAAACCAGTATAAAATGTGAGACTAAGAAAGTGCTTGAGGAGCCCAGCAGGATGGCTCAGTGGTCTAAAGCGCCTGCTTAGGCGGCTGCAGGGACCCTGGTTCGATCCCTAGCACCACATGCTGCACCAGCCCTGCCCTCAGGGCAGGCTGAGCCAGCCATAAAAATAAATAAACAAAAAAAAGTTCTGAAACAAGAAAAAAATAATAAAATAAAAAATTCTTTAAAAAAAAAAGTACTTGAACTTGAAAATAATTTAGTAGTACATTAACCATCTTCATTAAAGACTTCAAAAATGACTTCCTAGGGCTGGGGAGATAGCCCCGTGGCACAGTGCCTGCCTGACAAGTGCAACAGCATGAATTCAAACCCCAGTCACACACACACACACACACACACACACACACACACACAAAGACTTTCTAACCTAACTATACCTTACTCATGGCTTATCTTACAGTTTTTCTGTTCCCTAGTGAGCCTTTAATCACCTTAGGGAAGAGATGAACAAGTTTAGGGTGTTCCATGTCTCTTTACAGCATCACAAGAAAATAAAGGCATTTTTAGATTATACATGAATTCTGTTAAGTGTTAAAAAAAATAATTAGAAGATTCTTAGTTCTATTCTTTGAAAGTTTAAGAAAAAATTAAGTCTTTTATTTATGTATTTGGTACAGGGGTCTCACTAGGCAGCTGAAACATGGTGATCCTCCTGTCTCAGCCTCTCCAGCGCTGGGCTATGTGCCACCATGCCTTATTTTGGAGCCCAGCTTGGTAACCTAGGGTCTGCACTGCATGTGGTACCAGGAATTGAACCTGGGTCCTTGCGCTTAGATTGCAGAGCCATCTCCTCAGCCCTCTTTGAAAGATTTGACAGCAAATTGTTTTCCTGGCATGAAAGTGGTTCAGCACCTTCGGCTAGAAATGAACAGCTAGCTTCTGTAGGCTCGGCTTGGGGAGTGTCATTGGTTGTGGCACACCCTCCTCCTCTCCCTCCGCCTCTCTCAGATGAGACCTTGGCCATCGGTGGCCTGTCATCACTTGTCTTGCAAACGACACCTCAAGGTGGCTAAGAAGCTTTTCCCGACTTGCTGCTCAGCCCCACTAAAAATAACTCATAATCTTAATTGTGTTCCATGGGGCTTATTTTTCAGCTCCGCTGCATGTCCTGATTTACTGGTCAGGACCCAGGCCTCCCCCTCTCTGCATCTTTTTCTTTCTTGGTTCCCAGAATACATCTACATTGCTAAGAGACACAGCCAACAGAGCCCAAGACTTGGAAGCTTGATTCTTACTCCATAGGTGAGCACTCGAGACCTCTGACATCAGGCTGCGGCATGCCCTGGACGCTCCTGGTCTCTTCAGAGGGCCACTGCTGGCCTGCAAGAGTAGCTTAGGGCCTTAGGAGGACCCCTCCTGGGCTGGTAGCTAAATGAGCTCATTCTTGCTGAAGAACTTGAGTTTATAGCTCTGACCTACACCTTGGGCCAGAGGTGGACAGAACGAGGGTTCTTGAAGAGCTGGGTTTCAGAAGCCACTTGCATCTCATAAGGAGCCCAGAATGTAGTCGCTACTGTGTCTCCTTGCCTAAAGTGGGAACACTTTCCATACAGCTAAAATTAGAGACTTTTCTCCCTCAAAGGAACTCACTGTGTGAGCATCCGCGGGAAGCACACTATCTCCCAACACACAGCACTGTTTGAAAATTCAGTCATTCATTCGACATCACCAGCTGAGGGTGTAGCTCAGGGGCCGAGCGCTTGCCTAGCATGCTGGAGGTGCTGGGCTGCATCCTTAGTACCCCAAAACAAAATTCACCTGTATGTATCCTTTGTTGCACCCCAAAACAAAATTCACCTGTATGTATCCTTTGTTGCAGAAAAGGGTTAAACAAAGATCTTTTGCCACAGCAATTAAAATAGGCTTTCGGCACCCCTTTTCCTGGTATCCTGAATATGAAACCTCCTTACTCTAAGATAAAACTACACTTGGATCAGATGAAACAATCAGCTGGTGGCCCATCAGGGTCGACTTTTCCTTTCTTTAGGAACCCCCACCCCAACTTTCAGCCAAACATATGGTCACCTGGGGTACACATGTCCAACTCCCTGGGGCCAGCCCTGGCCATGGGTAACTGCTACTAGTAAGACAGCAGCGTGGGTGACAACTGACAGGGCCCCTTGTCTTTTGCTTTTGCTTCTCCTCCCTCTGAGGGGAAGGGGAAGTGACAGTGGGGCTTGGACCTCGTGGTGGTCCCTAAAGCACTGCAGAGCAGGGAAGCCCACTAGCACCTTCACTCGCGGCTTTGACCCACAGCTGATCAAGTCACCTTTAAACCACTGGCTTCCACGCATCCATACCTCACCCTAACTGATACCAGTTTCTTCCTGTACTCAGGAATACAGCACTAAGGCATACACGGTGCTAGTAGCAGGCAGTGTTGAGGCAGCTTGGGGAGGGCTCTGGGAGGTTGAGAACAGGCACCTAGCAAGTTCTGACTCCCCAGGTGAAGGGTCAATGGAGTCTCTTCTAAGCAGGCCTTTGCTGTACTCCTGCAGATTTGGGACCCAAGCCATGGTGATGTTTGAGTCTCTTACTGTCTCTGAAAACTGTACACATCCTGTGCATACTGGGGTCCTTCCAGGACCCCCAAGTGGCTCCCCACCCCGAAGCCTTTCTTGCACATGTGCCTTCCTGGCCTGGCTTCAACACCAAGCTCCACCTCTGCACCTGACAATGAGGAAAGCCTGGAAGTCACTGGCTTGCCCTGGCCCGCTCTCATTCAGCTCCATGACCAGCAGCCGATCTTGGGAGGTCCCCGGCCAGCCCAGGCTGCAGGGGGGTCCAGGAGAAACCAGAGCTTGGACCCAGCAATCAGGAGCTGACAGGCCATGGCCTTCTCCTCCCAGGGAGAGGGCCATGTGGAAACCAGTGAAGTTTAATTTGGGAGTCTTAGGGCTGGCCAAATAGCTCAGCGGATTAAAGTTTAAAGTGCCTGCCAGTAGGCGCAGGGTCCTGGGTTCGATCCCCTGACTTGCGGTGACAGCCCTGCCCCCGGGGTGCACTGAGCTGACAATGGGTATAGTGGCACTCCCAGCTCTTGGGAGGCAGTAAACAGATGGATCCACTCTAGTAGTGAGACCATGAAATCCCTGTAGACCCTTCCCTTTCTCAGAGATGGCGGCTGCGGACAGAAGTGAGTCATCACCGCAGGCAGTGCCCGTACACAGCCCGGAATGGCGCTGGCTCAGGGCAGTGCTGGGGGCCATTATGTGCACGACTCCCCCAACGCTGCCACGGGGAAAGTGCTCAGGCGATGCTGCAGACCTGTATTTGCCCAGCACCTCAGGTTGGATCTCAGGTCATTATTTTAGACTGAACAGCTACTGCACCACACCCCTCCCCAGTCACCAGACAGGAGGAGCAAAGCACTTTCCTTCTGTCAGGCTCTGGGCAGCGCTCTGTTGGGCAGGGTGAGTGCACATGGACCTAGGTCTGTGTTACTCCTCTGTGAGAGGAGAGGGTGAGGGACCCTCTGTCCCAAGAGACACTGCCAGCTTTGTCCGTGGCTACCCACACATGTCCAGGATGGACAGGCAAGAGCTTGCTGGCCACTATCGTCTGGTACTGTGGTTCAGCGCCAGCAGGCAGCGGTGGACACAGCAGCAAGTGGCAAGGAGTGCATGGTAGATCCACAGTGGAGGCGTCCAGTGCAAAGTGTCCCCAAGTGGGCCTTGCTGCAACCACCTGATTTTGAACAGTGGCACATGGGGTCCTTACACCATGACCAATCTTAGCATTGGGTGCCCTATCTGCGAATCCACAAGGAGCCCCAGAACCGGAAGATGATGGCCATGTGACAGCCATCACAGCATCCTCAGGCTGAACACAGGAGGCACAGGCCTGTGACCTGGGTTTCAGGAAAGGGGCAGTGGGTGGAGGCCAAGCTTCAGTGCTCCCTAAACACCTACATCGCCCTCTGTGCTCCGACTAGGACCAGCGTGGCATAGGAACAGCCAGCAACACGGCCCTCCATTCCACACCAGTGCAGCACATGGGACCCGGGGGGCGGGTCAACCACAGCAGCGACTCTAACCAGGCCCTCAGTGCTGGGGTCCCGGCACCCTCAAGTTTCAAGCCTAGCCCCATCTGGTAATCCCCCCGCCCCTTTGGGCATTATAGGCCACGCCCTGGTAGCAGAAGGCCTTGAGGCAAAGCCTGGTCTCACTTTGTGCCCACTGTCCCCTCACTCAGGGCCAGCATGGCTCCTGCTCTCCTCTCCTCTCCCCAGACTGTGGCCACCAAGGTCACACAGCTGAAGCCACATCCACAGGAGCTTCGCTAAGACACCTCCGCCCTGCACCCAGCCCCAAGTGGCTCAAGCCTCTGCCACCTAGCCAGGCTCTGAGGTCACCTCCCCAGGAAGTACTCCTCAGCTTCCGAGCCCCACGGGGGCCCTGATAGACCTGGGGACCCATGGCTCACTCTCCTGGCCCAGTCCCTGCTAATCTGACCCCTGCGCACCATCTGCCTTGTGGCCGAGGCCCAGAAAGCCACAGGGAGTAGGCAGACTGTTATCGAGGCAGGGGCCGGCCCTCCTTGCCCTCTTGGCACTTGCCTGCCCATGAAGCCTTTCTTATCCCCACCCTGGCCGGGTGTTTTGTTTGTTTGGTCGGTTTTGGTTTTTCCTGTGTTTCTCTCTGCCTTTTGGGGCTGGGGAGATAGCTCAGTAGAATAAGTGCTCACAAGGGCCTAAATTCAATCTCCAGTTCCACAAAAAAAAAAACCATTTGGGGGCTTGCCAGGGAGTTGATTCAGCACTTATGCACCTGGGATCATGGTTCTATACCCACCCCCCCATAAAGCAAGAGACCTGCCCTTAAGGCTGCCTGAGCCAGCCAAAAAAAAAAAAATCCTTCTCTCTGCCTTGCATAGGGAGAAAGTTTTCTTCCTTCTGCCCCAGCGTATTTTGTTTTGGATTTAAGGAGGGCAACTCTGGATGACTCCATTTAAAACACTTTCAGTGTCACTAGCCACGGACTCAAGTGTATCCTGTGTGACTTCATTGAACAGCTGCTGTCCCCAGTCAGCCTGATGCCTGGCGAGTGTCCTCCCTGACACAGGGCCCAAGGCTCAGCGTCCAATGTCCAGCTGGTAGCCCTGGCATGGAAGGAGCGCTGACTAGAGATAAGGCTTATTAGCCCCAGGGTGCTTCGGGGCCACAGCAGGGCAGCGGAAAGCTGCCACAGAGGGTGACAAAGGCCCAAGACAGAGGAAGGAAGGAGACACGGCAGCAGGGGACAGTGGAGGAAGCACAGAAGACAAAGAGCCAAGATTCCCCGGGGTGCTTGGAGCTGCTGGCCCCACGGAGAGGGTGTCCCATGAGGCGGCTCCAGTGTACGGCTGCTCCCATCCCAACACTGGCAGCCATGCCCAGAAACTACTGTCTGCCAGGCGTGGTGGTGTGCACCTGTCACCCCAGCCCTTCAGGAAGCCGAAGAAGGAAGACTGCAAGTTTGAGACCTACCTGGGCAATTTAGCAACTTAGCAGGATCCCATCTCAACATAGAAAATAAAAAGGGGCTGGGGATACAGAGCTTAGTGTGAAGGCCCTGGGTTCAATCTCCAGTAATACGGCAAAGCCAAAATAAACCAAAGCGAAGCAAACCAAACGCTGCCTATTCTGTCTGACTCTCTCAGGCCTGGGGCCCAGGCAATGAGCCAGGTGTTTTGACTGACAGGGAGAGGACCCCAGAGAGGGCACTGTTGGCATCTGTAGTAGTAGGAGGTTCTCTGTGGCAGGGTGCTTCTGGGCCTGGCAGGGCAGGGACCCTATGCAACCTCCAGCAGCCTTTCTTTTTCAGAACCACAGGGAACCCTTGCCTTCCTGCCCGTGCAGATGGCTTTAAACACCCAGAGGGTGGAGAAGATGCACAGGAGGCGGCGGCCGGGCGGGAGGGGTGGCTCCCGGCCCTGGAAGCCTAGTTTAGCTGATGCTCTCATCACTGCTGCTGCTCACCCACCCACTCAGCTGGCGGTGTCAGCCCAGTGACACGGATCCTCCCTGCTAAAGGGATTATTCTGGTGAGTGTAAAAAAAGGAGTGGAATTCATAAGTGAAGACAGAAAGCCACTAAAATTAGACCTGCCTGGCTCAGGGTCTGGGACCCCACAGCAGATGGGATGGGCCACTCACCTGCTTTGGGTGAAGCCTCCTGATGGTGGTGAATACATTTAGAAGCGACCGGCTGGCCTTACGTGATGCAGGATGAGCAGCCACCGTCCCATCCCAGAGTCCCTGGAGTCAGGGAGTCACTGGGCCAGCACCACACAGCACCACCCCTGTCTGTGTTCCTGGCTTAAAGCAAGGCTCCTGAGAGCAAAGGCTGTTTGGTGAGGACCCTGGGTAGAAGGGGCGGCCCTTCCTATGCAGGCCCAGGCCTGGGGGTCAGGCTGTGCAGGTGACACTTGGAGAGGGAGGGTCTGCTCTGGCACGCAGGCTCCCGGCCGTCCCCTCCGCTTGCAGCCCTTCTTCTGATTCTCATCTCTTACATCTTTTTTCTCTTCTTCACAGTGGTCCCAGCCCTGTGGCTCAGAAGTAACAATGTAGAAGGCATGGGACAGTCCCTGCCCTCTAGCCATCCTGTCCTCAGGAGGGACAAAAACGGTGGCGAAGGCTTCTGCCACCAAGGAAGACCTGCTCTTGCGCAATTGTTCAGAGGCTGCCTGGCTCCTGTCGCGTCACATTCTTCTGAGGCCACCTGCCCCTTGTTGCAGGAGAACAAAAAAGGTTGCAAGATCCCCAACCATTGGACAAAGCTGATGGCAGATTCCTGGGACCATGCTCTCCGTGGGCAGGTGTGGGCACACTGTGCCTCCAAGTATAGGATTTTGCTAATAATGACCTTGGGTATAGACAAAGGAGGGAGATGGAAGATGCCCTCTCCCTGTGGGTCTTCCTCCCTTCCCTGGTCCCCATTTCCAGGCCAACTCTGATGCACCAGGAGGGGATGGGCAGCTGGGGCCTGGAGGGGCACTCTGGCTCAGCCACACGCGAGCGGTCCCCACCCAGCGCCTGTTCTGGCGTCTTCAGAGCCTCGCCCCCTTCTCATTCCCTGCCATATCACTCAGCTGTTGTTTCAATGGTTACATCTGAGTAGATGGCTCTTCTATCTCTCTCTCCTCCTGCTTCAGGTCTGCACTTACAACAGTTTCTAGAACATTCTCTCTGGCTACCTATGAAAAACCTGAAATGCTACAGTCTAAATTCAAACTTGCCTTCAAGGATCCTGGGTCCAGATGAGCACTGGATCCCTAGGGTCAGGAGGCCTGAAGGAAAGTCTGAAGCCATCCTGCTCCCTGGAAGGACGAGTGCTGCGCAGGAACCCATCTCCTCTCTCTCAAGCTGCAAACCCTTGAGATCCTACTCCCTCGCTCCTCCCTTTCCAGCCCCCACACAAGGGCCACCTTAACCAAGGCCTCCTGGGGGTGGCAGAGGATGCAGAATGTACCTGTTCTGTGGAACTGAAAATATTTTGCCTCGCCCTGTTCTTCCAAAAGCAGGCCCATACGCTGCCTCTGCCCTGCCACCTTCAGGCACCACTAGAAGTTCTGGCCTTTGTGCATCCTGGCTGCTTCATCTGAAGGGAGGCGCTGTCCAATGTGCTGAGAACAACGAGCTTAAGTGTGAGCAGCTCACCACCAACCAGGCACTGCCATCAGCGATCTACTGTGATCTTTTTTTTGTACTTCAAGATGGCCTTGAACTCCCTATGTAGCCCAGGCTGGCCTCAAACTCAGTGATGCTTCTGCTTCAGCCTCTGAGTCGGGGACTACAGGAATGTGCACCACCACACCCTGCCAAGGAAGCACTTTTATCCTCTTTCATGAGTGCAAGAAGGGCCCTCAAGGACCACATCTGCTCAGCTGGAGGCCAGTATGCTGCCAAGCTGGGCTTCAAGCACAGTGCCTGCACCTGCGCTCCACACAGCACAGGATGACCGCGACACAGCATACTGTCATTATTAGAAAACGTGTTTTCCCCCAGTAGAATTATGGCTCATATTTTTGCTGGTTTTTCTGGGCACCTTCAGCAGCTCCAATCTGTCATTTCTCAGGTGGGTCACTTGGACCCAAGAAGTAGGTGTGGAATCACTAGCCCTGGGCTAAGGCCAGCCAGGGTGGAGTTAGCCAAGGATGAGATCTGGTGCCACCACCCACTGGCAGCAACCACAGTTCACCAGGCACAGAAGACTGCAGGATTTTAGGAAATTTGTGAATTCTAATGACTTCATTTTAGGGGTAAGAAAATCGACACACAGAAATGTGATAGGACGTGCCTACGGTCACATAGCTCCTCCAGAGCTGAGCGGCTCCGAGCCCAGGTTTCCTAGCCCCCAGCCCTGGTGCTCCTCCTGCCCAGCCTGGACAGCGGGCCAGCAGGCCCAGCCCAGCCTTTTAGGGAGCAAGGAGGTGGTGCACACCTTCCTGCAGGGACCTAGTGGAGATCCAGGTCCCCCTGGAGATCACCATGTAGCCTAATGCCAAGCCCAGGACAATTCTGTCCCCACAGGCAAATAACGCCATGAAATGTGTGTGCTGGGCCTTGAGCTGGGGAGGGGAAATATCACTCACGACTTGTCTCGCCTGCCGAGCCTCCTCGGGGGACTTGCTGGTCTCCTTCGGGGTGACAGGGATTTCCCCCGGCTTCTCACCTGGGTCGGAGAGTGGGAACTTGCAGGCTTCAAGATCTGTAGGAGATGCAAAGGGTCAATAACAGTGCTGGTCCCTGAAGACCCCATCTTCACGCCTCCCTAAAGCACCTTGGCATGGCAGATTCCCAGCTACCCTGTCCCTGAGGTTTAGTTCTCAGTACACTAAAAACATTGGCCACCCTGTTGTACTGCAAGAACAAAGTATAAAGAACAAAATATGAAAGTGTAAAACGACTAACATTCTAACTCTGACTTCACAGAAGGAATTGCATGCCAAGACACTACCGTGACTATCACCTCTGAGTTCATTTTAGGTCTGATTTCTGCAGGACAGTCAGCCCAAGGATCCTAACAGGATTGGTTCCAGGGATCCCATAGCTACTCAGATCCATGGATTCCAAACGGTGTGCTAACTCTGTGTAACTCACACAACCATCCCACAGGCTTTAAATCATCTCTAGATTACTAATGCAACATCAATACTAACAGTTTTCATGCTTATCATTTAGGAAAACAGAAACAGTCTGCACATGTCCAGTATGGATGAATTATCTTGCCAAACACTTTTAATCCAAAGCTAGTTCATGTTGCCAGGTGTGGTGGCACACGCGTGTAATCCCAGCACTTGGGAGGCTGAGGCAGGAGGATCAGTGTGAGTTCGAGACCAGCCTGGGCTACAAAAGTGAGCTCAAGGCCAGCCTGACCTGCATAGTAAGACCCTGTCTCAAGAAGACAAAACAAAAAAAAGCTAGTTCATGCTGTGTGCAGGTGCAAAGCTCACAGATAGGAAATACCACCTGGAGCATGTGCAAGGAGGCTTTTGTTTTCAGTACAGGGTCTCACTACACAGCTTGGGACTCGCAGTGATCCTCCTGTTTTCAGCCTCCCCAGTGCTCGAGTTATAGGCATGCGCCATGACTGGTCTTGGTGGCTGGCTCAGTGCTCCCAGGTTTGGGGGTGGGGGCGGCATGTGGTGCTAGGGCTCAAACCCTGGTTCCTGCACTTGCCTAAGCAGGGGCTTAGTCCACTGCGCTATCTTGCCAGCCCTTGCAAGGAGACTTTAACCATCTACATCAAGTAATAAATCACCTACATTTTTCATTATAAAAGAGGAACAATAGGAGAGACAGGGAGAGAGGGGAGAGAGGGGAGAGAGGGGAGAGAAGAGCTCTCTTGTGCAGGTCTGCACTCCTCCCCACCCACCTTCATCCTCATGTCCCTGGCATATTTCTCCAGCTCCTTCCTGATGTCGGCCCTCAACATCTTGGAAACATTGAGGACCAGCTGCTTCCATTCGATGGGCTGGAAGCTATGAGGCTCATGGGGGACGTACAGCCCGATCTTGACCTTCTTGACCGTGTGCAGGTATTTCTTGTAGGACTCCTCAAAGTCAAAGACCAGGTCGCTCAGCGTCCGAAAGGTCAGGGGCTTGTCCATCAGCTCAGCCCTTCGACTCATGCCCACAGATCCATAGCGGCCATTGCAGTATATTCCCAGCACAACGTGGTGAAAGTAATTTCCTGAGAAGTAGGTTTTAAAGCTGATGGGGAATCGCTCAATGGAAGGCTGCCCATTGGTTAAGTATCTCAGACAGTCTGAGTTAAGGAAGAGACATTTGGCCTTGAAAAATAAACAGCCTGGAATCCCAGAAAGGTGAAACAAGTTAGGGAGTCAGTCCCTCTGCTTCCAAGGAGCTCCATATGTAAAATGATCATCTCTCCTTTTATAGGGAGTTTTAAGCGTCAATCACTAGGAGTTAAAAAAGCAAATGAAATATAGGACACAGAGAAAAGTTTTCCAACTTTCTTTAGCTGGAAATATTTCAAGTACCAAATATTATTTTTTTCTTTTAAAAATTTTTTTATTAATTTTAATGAGAAAGAAATGACAATGAGATAATTTCAGAACAGGCTAGTAGGACAGGTATAATAATTAATGCATTGTCATACTCCCAAATTTGTTATAGAGATTTCATGAAATCCCTACCAAAACGTCACCAACAAGGGCCCGGCAGGATGGCTCAGTGGTCTAAAGCTCCTGCTTATGAAAGCTTAGGTGGCTGCAGGGACCGAAGTTCAATCCCCAGCACCACATGCTGTGCCAGCCCTGCCCTCAGGGCAGGCTGAGCCGGCCAAGAAAATGAACAAACAAACAAACAAAATTTCTGAAACAAGAAAAAAAACAATAAACCATTCTTTAAAAAAAAAAAAAAAAAATCACCAGCATACCTCACAGGCCTAGAGAAATCATCCCTAAAATTTATTTGGAACCAGAAAAGTCCCAGAATAGCAAAGACAATCCTGGGCCCAAATATTTTTTTAAATTATTTTTTTTTCTTGTTTCAGAACTTTTCTTTCTTTATTTATCTATATGGCCAGCTCAGCCTGCCCTGAGGGCAGGGCTGGCGCAGCATGTGGTGCCAGGGATCGAACCGTGGTCCCTGCAGCCACCCAAGCTTTCCTAAGCAGGCGCTTTAGACCACTGAGCCATCCTGCCGGGGCCTGGGCCCAAATATTAACAAGGTACTTTCTTCCTTGGGGAGGAAGAGCTGCTTAAGGAATTTTAATTTTTATCTCGACCATGTGATTATACTGCTCAGTGCGGAACAGACCAGGACCCAAAAGCCTACGTGTTGGGCTTGGTCATAAATGAAAACCAAGATCCAGGCCCTGGAGACACAGAGGCAGGCTGGCAGGTGACATCACAGAGATCAGTGAAGGGTCACAGCTTGCCTTACCTGCTGTCTCGCTGGTCTCAGCACCCGTGAGAGCAACCTGGGCTCCCATCCATCCTTAGGCCACAGGGCACCACACCATGGCACTCTCCATTCATTGGCCGGCTGTAATAGTACCTGTCTCTCTGTCACCTGGGTTTTGGCCTAGCCACTCCCCATGCAGAGTGGTAGGCACCTACATGCCCTGGAAGAAAGGATGATCACGAGGCAGGGTGTCTTCTAGCTCATCTTCAAATCCCACAACAGCCTGGGCCGTACTTGGTCATCACTCCCAGACCTGGCTTTTCTGCAGAGATACCAGGAACTCAGCTGCACAGATCTGCACCCGCTGCTCTCTGCTCATGGAACCTCCATAATATGAAGTCCAACAGAAGTAAACCTTTAGATAACCTTCAAATGACCTTTATATTATACTTTTAAAATCACAAAACAAGCTACATCACTTTACGTTCCTGCTCTAGAAATAAACTACGGTTCCACTGACCTGTGCAAGATTCCACCCTAGCAAATACCTTTGGACCCTAGCAATGGAGCAGCTGGGAACTTTGCTCTCTGTTCCTGAGTTTATAACCTGGCCTGGGACAGCCTCATGGCTCCCTCCCCTTCCTGGATACCATGCCGGCCCTGACACCCAGGAGTCCTCTCCTTTCTTCTGCCCCAGCAGGAGCGTCCTGACCACGGGGCTCTTATCTACCCTGTACTGTGACTACGCCTCTCCTGACTGGGCAGGGGCTGAGCCTGCATCCTCATCTCTGCTGGGAAGGGACTGTGGGAAGCGTAATGGGGGAGTATGCCAGCTTCCACCTAAAAGACAGCACGAGGAGAACAACCCCAGGCACCCTGAAGAGGAGGAGCCAATGGCCCAGGACAGCCTTGTCCTCCACCCTCGGTGCAGCCACTTTCTTGTGGCCCCTGGGGCACGAAGTCACTTCCTGAGTCCTCTTGCCTGCTCTCTGCAGTCCAGCTCTCCAGGCCCTGAATGAAGGTGTTCTTCGGTTGGTACAGCCAGGGTCACCGATGCCACTCATGAGCAAATCGAGTGTCCTGTGCCTGCTGGGTGGGGCTGCGGGGCCAAAGATAAGGAAGGCAGACTTCTCTGGAGTCACACTCACCGTGGACATGAGGGAATCCACCTACAAAACAGCATTTCCTCGACTCCGCACTTCCACTTGTGGGTATAGGCTCAAGTAATTGCAAGCAGGAGTTCAACAATGACTCACACACACACACACACATTCCTAACATTAATCACAGCGGCCGTCAGATGGAAATGACCTAAATGCCTGCTATCGAATAAGTGGCTGAAAAATAGGTAGCATCTATACAACTACGTCTTTAAGAAAGGTCCCACAGTGAGCCTTGCAGACACTATGCTGAGTGAAATTAGCCAAGTCCAAAGGGACGGTAACTATAGGATACCCCTGATCCGAGGCGCAGGAAGAATTACATTCTAGAGCCAGCGGGTGGAAGAGGGTACCAGGGGCCGGAAGCAGGAAGGGGGCGCTGTTGTTCAATAAAGAGACTGCTGCCATGGGGAAGACGGAGAAGCTGAGGAGGAGTGGCAGTGATGTTATTCGAGATTGTGACTGTTCCGCTGCCACTAAATCAAATGCTTACTAATGGCTACAAAAGTAAACTTCAGTGCCGTGAAGCTTTTATCCAAGTAAAACAAAGCAGAACATCGCATGATATATGCTGTAGCAGAGGCAAGCGGAGAAGTCTCTGAGGGGGCAGAGAAGCCTCCGCTCAGCCTGGAGTTAGTCTGACCAGATATGTAGCCAGCTCACAGCCATCGGAGCCTCAGAACCAGAGAGGCAGGGGAGGAGGAAGTCAGGCGCAGGCTGGGAAGCAGTCTGAGCTTATCCAGGGAGGGGCAGCAGCACCCCAAACCTTTGGCTAATCAGCTAGCGCCCAGCCTCTGGGGAAACGTAGAAACTGCCTCTCACGCTGTGCAGGTTACTTTCATCAGCCACGGTCCCCAGTACCACAAGCAACTGTTGCCACAGTCAGTTCCCAAAATAGTTGCAGTAATTCAGAAAACAACTTGGAACCAGAGATCCTTGCATCCTGCGTGCGTGCGCAAGTGCGTATGTGCGCTTCAGAAAGCACTTCACAAAGATAAAAAGTGGTCCTTCACGAAGGACTGCTGCGCTAAAATACAAGGAAAGAAAACACCAGAGGGGCAGGTTAGCGGACCGGGCACCTGTTTGACCCACTGACCAGCTTCTGGACGTCAAGCGCTGTTTCCACCCCAGGGCCTGCAGCAGTGGGAGGGGGACAGAGGCAAAGACTCGAGTCATCCTTCACCATCCCCAGAGGAGAGCAGGACACAGCTGCTGACTCAGAGGAAACGGAAGGCAAAGAGGTGGGACCTTCTGCTTCCAGCTTCTTGACAGTGTCTAAGAGTCAGATTTGCCTGAGGGCAGCGGGAGGGAGCCTCTCCGCTGCTCTGCCTTCCCTGCCCTCTTCTGAAACATCACGTGGATGAAAACAAAGGAGACTCAAAGGAACAGCCTGCAGGCTAACGCAGGTCGCCCTCTGCCTCTCGCAAGGGCTGCAGTTGGATAACGTGACGCAGTGCTTGGTATACACCACCGTGCAACCAGAGCATGCGCACCCTGAGCCCGGCTGGGGCATCTGAGGTCAGCTGCGCCTCCCAGCCGGGGGCCGCTGATTGTGTTCTCCTCCATGAGCAGATCCCTGGCAAACGGTTCGCCCCATTAAACTTGCAAGAGGCTCTGCTGAACAGCTGTGACCGGTAGAGAGCTGGGGCCAGGGCCAGCTGCTGGCCGACCCAGCCCTGACCTCCCCCACTGCATTCCCCAGGCGCATTTCATCTCCCCGGAAGGCCAGGGAGGGGCCCAGGGAAGCTAGTTGCCACTTTTCAAATGTCAGCCCAGGCACCATGGACTGTCCCGCTCCAGATCAAGCCTGTACCTGCTCCGCGGATGTCAGAGGCACCGGAGCGCTCGCTGCGCACAGGGCCAGAAGAGTGCAAGCAGCCCCGAGGCGACCCACGTCCTGCCCACGCCCACGGTGCATCTCCTCTGGTCAGCTTTTCCCTTCGCGCCTCTTCTCAAGTCCCTTTCATGAGCTTTTTGTAGCCTGCTACGCGGGGCAACACTGAGGTTTCCCTCTTGATCACTGTCCTGACCTCTTAGCAACCACTTTGTCCTACAACACACACATCCCAAACTCGAGCTCGCAGTTTGGGCCCCACTGTGAGTTCCACTTCATGAGTACCCCATCCCGAATTCAATACCTCAAATTCAACCTGTCCAATCTGAACGTGTGTCCCTGTATGTCAGATCCCCCCTTTTATCGCACAAGCCTGAAATGTGGGGTCACCGCTCCTTCTTCTAGGTCACATCTCGGCCGCCCAGGGTAGCACTGCTCCTCTACTTCCATCCCCTCGCTGCTATATATATATATATATTTTTTTTTTTTTGTCTTTTTGAGGCAGGGTCTCGCTATGCAGTTCAGGCTGGCCTTGAGCTCACTTTGGTAGCCCAGGCTGGTCTTGAACTCGCACCAATCCTCCTGCCTCAGCCTCCCGAGTGCTGGGATTACAGGTGTGCACCACCACGCCCGGCTAAAAAATTTTTTTTTCTTTTTCTTTTTCTTTTTTTTTGTCTACTGCTATATTTTAATGCAGGTTGGCACCAAAGGCAAGTCTCCATGACCTCTCTGTCACTCTCATCCCCTAGCTAATTCTCCTCCACACTTTCCAAATCAAGAAACCTGTATTTGCCGACTCCTCAGCAACTCCTGGTGTGGTGGGTCTCCATATGCCATTCATCTACCTGTTGATGGCTCCTAAAACCAGCCCTCTAACCTGTCCACACCAGGGCAATGGCTCACTGGGTACATTCTCTCCTCTCCCAGCAGGCTTTGTGGATCCAGGGCCAGGCCTATCCCATCTGCTCCACAGGTGTGAGGTGCCTGCCTCCGACCGCATCAGTTATCTGCCCCAGCTCATCCTTGCACCTGTGCTGCCTTTGGAGAAAGGTTGCTTTCCTCACAAATGGCTTCCCCTGGGACTCCATCCCTCCAGCTCCTGTCTCATTGTCTTCTCTGTCACTGTCCCTTCCAGCTGTGTACTTCAGGGGACCTGGAGCGTCCCTTCTCTTCTGCTCATTGTGTTCAACTGCCACCACCAATAAGTGAGTGGCATCTCAACTTTTCTGGCCCATAGGAGGTATGATCAGAAACTACAGTAGATGTTTAAATTTATTTAAAAATTATGACGGTAAAAGACATATTACTAATTCCTTCACCGCCATGCTGTTACGGCAAACTGCAATTACAACTGTACTACAATAAGAGACGTGATGCCAAGAGTCGGCCTCAGTATACACCCCTCACTTCCGACACACTGCCCATCATCCTTGCCACTTTCTGAAATCGTTCTAGAAGCTCTCTGTGGTGAATGTCTTTATGAGAGTTAATCAAAAACACAGTGAAGGGACTGGGGAGATAGCGCCGTAGAATAAACGTTTGCCTGGCAAGCACAAGGCCCTGAGTTCAATTCCCAATTCCACAGACAAACAAACAAACACACACGCGCACACACACACACACACACACACGCACACACACGCACACACACACAGTGAATACTGGTGCCGAGCATCACCCAATAGAAAGGTTTGTAAAATAAGACATTATGTCATCTTTTTTTTTTTTTTTTTTTTTTTTTTTTCACCAGATCTGGCACCATGCAACTTCAGGCCTTTTCCCCAAAGGCAAAATGACTATGAGCAACTATGCCTCACTCCACAGCGAGGTCACTGTAGATGCCACAGTAAATCTAAGCACACAGATGTTTTGAATTGATTCAGGATATCAAGGTAGTCATAACAAAACAACTACAGAAACTCACAAAAGAGGACTTCCAGGACTGCTTCAGAAAGTAGCAAGAAGAATGACATATATTTGAAGTGTAAGAGAGTATACTGAAGTGGATTAATGACACTAGGTCTTTTTTTGAGACAGGGTATCTCTCTGTAGTTCAGACTGGTATTGAGTTTAC
The DNA here is from genome assembly GCA_004027025.1 of Myocastor coypus. Taxonomy (NCBI): domain Eukaryota; kingdom Metazoa; phylum Chordata; class Mammalia; order Rodentia; family Myocastoridae; genus Myocastor; species Myocastor coypus. Next base: position 121,183 of record PVJA010000536.1, on the reverse strand, counting down.
TATGTAGCCCAGGCTAGTCTCAAATTCCTCCTGCCTCAGTCTTCCAAGTGCTGAGATTATGGGTGTACACCACCATATCCAGCTGCAATACCTTTTATTGTAATTCACCTTTAGAACTTAAACATTGGAGCCTGCAAGATAACTCAGCAGACTAAGTGCCTGCTTAAGCAAGCTCAGGGACTGGGATTCAATACCCAGCACCACATACTGCACCAGCTCTGAACCAGGGCCCACCTAGCCAGCCACTGAGACTCAGTGGGGTGGTGCACATCTGTAATCCCATTGCTCTTGAGGCTGAAAACAGAAGGATTACTATGAGTCCCAGAGCTTTGTAGTGAGACTCTTCATAGCAAGACTTAAACATGAGGCTGGGGAGACAACTCAGTGGTCTAACAGCCTGCCTGGCAAGCACAAGGACCTGGGTTTGAACCCCAGAACTACATGCTGAGCTAGCCCTGGAACTGTGTACCATGCTGGCCCTCAAACTGGGCATGGTGGTGCACACCTGTAATCCCATTGCTACAGAGGCTGAGACAGGAAAACACTACAAGTCTGAGCTGGGTAGCAAGACACTATACCTAATGAACAGGTATATTCTTTTTTTTTGGGTGGGGGTAGGGTCTATAGAATATTTAGGGTCTCACTACTAGTTCGGACTTGTAGTAATCCGCCTGTTTACAGCCTCCCAAGGGCTGGGATTACAGGCGTACGCCACCATGCCCAGTCTCTTCAAGGTACATTCTGATCGCATCACATACTCTACTCAGGCTGTACAACCAAGAGTGGGGTGGGAAATGCAATAGAAAGTGTGAGAGTGACCAGGTCCACGCCTCAAGTGAGAGCCCACTACCACTGCCACTGCGTGGTCTCTGCCACCACCTGCTCTCTACTTCCTGATTCCACCTACCCCAAGCGTCTTTCACACCCTTCTCTCCCTCTGGGCCTCAAAGTTACAATTCTCCTTGAGACAAGAGACTCAGCAAGTCCGCCTGGCTGAGAGCAGGCCCTGGTGGAGGCTGCAGCCCGGGCCCTAGGACTGATGCTGCTCTCCAGAGCCAAGCTCTGGGTTGGCCCAATTCTCAACAGGGAAAGTTAAAGAGAAGCACAAAAAAGTTCAACTACTTCCTTCCAATTGACACTGAGCATCACTGCTGTGAATGTAGATGTTAATGGCACAACCCCGCTCCCCAGCGAGGTCACTGTAGATGCCACAGGAAGCATATGCACACAGTAACTTCAAGGATACATGCCCAGGATGACAGCTTCAAGGCATTTGATCGGCAAGGACTCTCGAGTCATTTCCTTTGCTGTTTCCATTAACCTGTTGGAGAGAGCACAGTGGAGGCAGTTTGTCTGTCTGTCAATCCATCAGCATGCATTCTCCACACCAGGCACCAAGCGCACAGCTACATCAAGCAGGACTAAGGTCCCAGCTCCCCCACTCCCTGTCCTCTCCAGAGGCTGCCCACAGGCTGGTGCCACCTCCTAGCATCGCCCCCTGCCAGCTACTCTTCACCCTGAGCAGTGGCTGTCTGACCAGCTTGCCCCTCCACCTCCACTGCCTGCATCCTAGGACATCTGAGCACCAAGATTCAGGGAGCAGAGATTGGAAAAGCCAGTTGGCAGCTCTCAGGGCAGAGATACCCAACCCGGAGCTTATGCACCACTTACCCACTCAGTGGTCTCATTTTCCTAATTTCGAAGAACTGGGTCCCTGTGTGATTATACCTGTGTGAAGTAGGTAAAGGGAAAGTGACAGAAGACTTCAACTGCCCCAGTCATCTGGTAGGGGAAAATATGCACACTGATTTCTCAATGGCATTAGAAGATACGGGCTCCTTTTGAGAAGCAGCCCATGGCCACAGGTAGCTAATAGCCTCTAAGTCCTTACCTCCCTGCCCTGCAAATCTAATTCTTAGGCTTCAAAGCAGCTCAAACTTTTGTAACAGCTCCACTTAATCTGTTCTGTACTCTGGTTCATTGAATAGGTGTCTTTTTTTTTTTTTTTTTTTTAATGTATTTGGTACAGGGTTTCACTACACAGCTTAGACTCCTAATGATTCTCCTGTTTTCAGCCTCCCTAGCGCTGGGGTTACAGGCATGCACCACCATACCAGGTCTAGATGTCTTATGTTACCTACTGGGTTGTAAATTCTTTGAGAGTGGGGACCATTTTTAAAAATCATTTTTATATCATTCATAAAGCTTGGCAAGTGAGCAAATATTGAATGAGCAAGAAGCGAATGGGTGGGTGGACAGATTAATAGTTGGGAGGACGGATGGAAGCCTAGAATGGATGCGTGGATGGAAGGCAGGTTGGTGAGACGAATGGATGGAGGGAAGGATAAAACAGCCCACTTGAGATGATGGAAGGAAGGAAGGCCAGCCAGAGGAGGGGCACACACTGCTCCGTGGCATACAGATGCAGTGCTTTACTGTGGAATCTTCATCTTTTATTGATTTCACTTGACACTGATTATTAAACCTGAAAAGATGGCACCATTATCCACATTTTTTTTAATTTTTATTTTTATTATTTTTTTTCTTATTTCAGAACTTTTGTTTGTTTATTTACTTATTTTCATGGCCAGCTCAGCCTGCCCTGAGGGCAGGGCTGGCGCAGCATATGGTGCTGGGGATCCAACTGTGGTCCCTGCAGCCGCCTAAGCTTTCCTAAGCAGGCGCTTTAGACCACTGAGCCATCCTGCCAGGCCCTATCCACATTTTGGATTTAGCTGCCTGCTCAGAAGGTCTTGGGGATGGCAAGCCTGCTGAAGGTCATTCTGGGAGAGACCAAAGACTCTCCCTAAGGAGCATCTGTGGACCCAAAAGCAGATTGCAAGCACCACCCCCAGAGGCTCTGATTTCAGGCCCTGGACCCTACAAGTTCTGGGGTGAGCACCCAGGGTGACTGCACCAAGCGCACCAGCTTGCGAGTCATGGCTGTGGTAGCCCTTAGCAACACAGACGCCTGAAATTCCTGAGACACCTACAAAGTCTTAGCGATAAAGAGGAAGATGAGCAACTAAATATTCTCATTGTGATTTCCTTTACCAAACATTTTAAGCAACTAGCACAGCCCCAGCACAGTTCAAGTAGAATTCCATTAGAACTTCTAGGCCCGATTTCCCCACTTGTACACCTAATTTGTAAGTGAAGTTCATGAAAGAAGACAGACCTATAATTAAATAATTAAAAGTCCCTGGGGGCTTGCTTCTCTCAGGTACAGGACGCCTGCCTGGAGCAGGTGGGAAGCACCCTGCCTAGGTTTTCCTTGCCCAGGCAGACCTGCCCCAGGCATCAGGCTTCCCAGCACCCATGCACGGCCAGCAGTCCAGCTGGTGGCCACTCAGAGGCTGCCCCAGGGGAAGGTAGGACTTGTGCTGTCATCTGTCCACGGCCAGCTGAGCACACCTGCAGTCGGGCCTGCCGGTCCCCCAGCCCTGACAGCCATCACTAGGAGCAGGACAGAGGAGAAGGGGGTCCCAAGAAAGGAACTAAAACACAGGTGGAGGGTAGAGGAAGAGCGCTTGCTCTGCCTTCCTCGGGGGCAAAGGAAGCTGGGCAGTGCAGCCTCTGGGGCAGTGATGAGAACCTGGCTGGGTGGTTGCGGCAGGGACAGGGACACTGCACCAATCTGCCCCACCCATGCAGCCACCCAGTGGTTCCCTTCCATCTCTGGCCAGGCAGCCTTGGACGCAGCAGATCCTACAGAGAGAGGAAGGAGTCACTTCCTGGAATATTCTTTCACAAAGGGCCAGCTTTTGAGACCCCAGCCTACCAGCTGTGCAGGAGACTTGGCCCCGGATGCCAAAGAATCCCAAGTGGGGAGCGAGTTTGAGGGTCAGCCCCAGCACTATTGCCCCCCATGCTCGCCACCTTCTCCCCTGAGCATCACCCCATTTCTTCTCAGAAGAGGCCCTGCAAAGCTTCTCTTCCATGCTGCAGCCATTGACAGGTTCCTCAAGATATCACCCACCAAGGGAGCAGGTACTGAGGTTACCCGGAAACACCCAGCCCTGTAGGGGTGCTGCTGGTGTTTGGTCCCTGCAGAGGAGATGCTGATGTCCGTGGGGAGATTTGTGCCTGTGACTGCCAGGAGGGGCTCTTCTGGGGCTGTTGGGACAGAGTCCTGGCCTGGAGGCCGGGTGTCAGCGCCAGATCACAGGGTCAAAGTGCCACAGGTGGGGGTGGGTCTCTGAGCTTCCTGTCTCTAGGAGGTAGAGTGGGGTTCCAGGGAAGCCTGACAGCCAGGGTGCTGAGGCCCACTCCCCACTGAACGCTGGATCTGCAGACAGCAGAGGTGGAGGGGGGGCCATGCCTGTGCTCCTTAGTTCCAGCATTGCTCAAGGCGCCCTCAATGTATTGACTGAGGACCCTGCAGGAGAAAGGGACCCAAAGTGTGGCAAGTCTGTCACACACCATCTGTGCACAGCCAGCGGCCTCTGGGTTCCTGGAGGTCAGGAGTGGCCACGGAGGACATCAAACACGTGAGGGAGGAAACAGCAGCAGAAGAATAAGACAGAGCAGAGAGAGGGGCGTCCAGTAAAGGAGGGAGGAAAGGACAACGACAGTCAGAGGAAGTGCAGAAGAGGCAGAAGGTGATCCCAGGGAGACAGCAAAGGACAGGGAAGGAGGCTTGGCTGGCCCTGGGCTCCACCGCTGTCCTGGCCCACACCTGGTCTGCAGAGCCAGGCCCTGGTCACTGTGCCCTACCCTCAGCACTGTCTCTTACCAGGTTCTGATCCAGGGGCACCCCTCTGTGCCAGGCCTCTGCGAGCTCTGGAGGCCCAGCAGGGGACACCCACGCCCCCAGGGGTGCAGTGCCCATCCCTGCCCCTCCCCCCACAGGAAGGATACTGCAGTGTCTTCATGTAATTCTGGATTGCCTGGAGCCAGTCCGGGATCGTCATGGACAGCCTATAGTTCGGGACCTGTGGTATTGAAGGCTGCAGAGAAACAAACAGGGATCTGTTTATCAAGGAGGCTGGCACAAGGCCGCCATCCGCAGAGAGCTCCTGAGAGCAGGGGACCACCCTGGCACGGTACCTAGAACAGTCCATCCGTCCCTGAGCTTCCCCTCGGAGCATGCCCTGCAGCGGGCACTGTTCCGGGCACAGTGGGTCTCTACGGCCCTTGGGCGTCACAAGGGTCAGCAGTTGGTTTCCACACACCGCAGCGCTCAGGACAGACACATGGCTGCGTCATTCACCCGCCTTTGTACTATAGGATACCTATTGCTCTGTGACCAAGCAGGGCACCAAGCGCAGAGCCCAGGCCGCAGGGTGGGCTGGGTCACCGTGGCAGGGCACTGTGGGCACCACATGGCACTTCTACCTCACGCTTCCGGGTCCCTCTCCCAGCCCACTGCTTCCTCCTGTCCTCCCGGTCCCCAGGTCAGATGGAGCAGCTCCTCTGGCCCCTGAGCCCTGCGGCTACTCCATCAACAACTTCTTTTTTTTTTTTGTGGGACCAGGGTTCAAACTCACGACCTTGCACTTGCCCAGCAGGCACTTGTGCCTCGGAGCTATCTCCCCAGCTCCCATCAACCACTTCTTTTGTCTGTCTCTTGCTTTAGACTCAACCATATCTACAATGGAGAGTGTGGCTCCTGGTCCCCAGGGACCTTGGGATGGTGAGACCTGGCAAAGGAGGAGGGCTCCCCTCCCGAAACTTAGGGCTAGGCCTGCCCTCCAGCCTGAACAACACTGCCAGAGTGAGGGTGCAGGACTGTGAACAGGAGACATCAATGGGGCCACTGCTGGAAAGCGAGGGATGCTGGCCGTGTCATCTGTCCACTGGGTTTTCAGGCTTTATCCCCTGCCCCCACATTTCTGTGTCTCCAGACCTTAGTCTTCCTGGTGGGGTGGGGTCCCTGGCGACAGACACTCATGCTAGGGCCCAGGAAGGAGGCACGAGACTCAGCCTCCTAAGAAGCAGACCAGGCTGAAGGAAGACACGTCCTGCAGAGTGGGTGGGCAGGTACCTCGGGGAGTGAGTGAGGCTTAGCAGGCAAAAGAGGAAGCTGCTGGGAAACACACTTGGGACAGCCCCAGGTGGCACACCAGGGGCTGTTGCGGACACCCTGGCTCCCTCCTCCCTCTCCAGTACCAGCTCCACAGGAAGCTTGTGGGGGCCAGGCTCTGTCCCAGTCCCATCCCTTTCCCTAACCCCCCTCCCTCCCAGGCACTCAGACTCCTTTTCTTGTGTCTTGGATCTAAGATACCCCATATCCCAGCACCTGCTCGCCGGGTGAAGGCAACCAGTTATACTTCCTACAGGGCTCCCAAGATACTGCGTGTGTGTGTGTGTGTGTGGGCAGACACAACCATTCTGCAGGCTGTGTTTTCAATATAACACCTCCCTTCATATAAATCACATCCCTGAGTCATTTGTAGCCACAAAACATTCCAGTTTAAGCACACACACACACACACACACACACACACACACGCACACGCACACAGCCCACATACAATCACAATAAAAGGTTTGCAGGGCACAGTAGTGCCTGCCTGTGATCCCAGCTACTTGACAGGAGGGTCATGTGAGCCTAGGAGTTCTAGGATAGGCTGAGAAGCGCAGTGAGACCTATCCCCAAAATAAAACCCAGAGCTGGGCGTGATGGCACACACCTGTAATCCCAGCCCTCAGGAAGCTGAGGCAGGAGGATTACACTTTGCAAGTTTGAGACCAGCTGGGGTTACAAAGTGAGCTCAAGGCCAGCCTGAGAGGCACAGCCAGAGCCTGTCTCAAAAAGACAAAAAAGAAAAACCAGAGGACGCTTGCATTTCTGCTCAGCAACACTTGGCTGGGAACAGCTTTTCCTGGGTCCTGGTCCTCTAGAGGCCCTGGCCACCACATTCTTTCAACTCCCCTCAGCTCCATAGACCACAGCACAGCACAGCACAGCACAGCACAGCAGGGCAGGGGGAGCCAGCAGCTGGGGCTCAGAATAGCAGCCCTCGTGACAGCTGCCTGGTCACCTCAGCCAGGCCGAGCTGGAAGCTTTGGCCACATTTGCTCCCACAGGGAGGACAAACGCATGCAGGCCCCACGAGGCAGGGAGGGAGAGGGCTGTGGGGGAGAAGATCCGACACTCCATGACACCACCGGCATACCTTGCCCTGGGGGCCACCCTGGCTCCCCTAGAACTTAGAGGATGACCCTACGAGACCCCACTGCACTGAGATCTGTGGGCTCCAAAAGCCTCTGTCATCGCTACCTGCTGTGCTCTGCCAGTCTCCCTCCTCCTCCTCCTGATGAAACATGAACATCACCTGCTCCCAGGGCCCCCCAGGAGGGCACTGCAGAGCAGGGCCTGGGGCTTGCTGCCCCTTGTTGTTAGGCGTACAGGGTCAAGAGGGGCCTGTGGTCCAGATACGGATTCAGGAGCATCTCATCCTCTAGATGACCTCTCACCATCCTCTGTCCCATGTGGACAGCAAGTTGACATCTTTAATTCATGAAGAGGTCATATAAAGTGATTGCTCCAAAGGCTCAATTTTTAAAATTTACCCTAAAGGTGGAAGCTACCCAAGAGTCTATGGTTGGATGAAAGGAATAAACAAAGCATGGTATGTCCATTTGGTGGAATATTATTCACCCTTCAGAAAGGACAATTTGGCACATGCTCTAAGACAGAGGAACTTGGAAGACATTTAGCTACGTGACATAAGCCAGTTACAAAAAGGCAACTCTAAAGGGCCAGGGAGATAGCTCCATGGCACAAGTGCCCACAAAAAGGCAACTCTTACATACTTCTCTTTTTATCCTTCTCAAGTTGACAGATTCAAAGAGACAAGGAGAGTGGTTGCCTGGGGTGGGGCTGGAGTGTTGCTGTTTAATGTGCGGGAAGATGAAAGAATCAGGGAAATAAGCCTCCATGACAGAAGCACACTAGGAACGCGGCTATTGCCACAGAATCAGACACCTAAAGAGGGCTTAGGATGGCAGATCATTTGTTATATATATTTTACCACAACAAAAAGGGCCACAAAAAAAAAAAAGAAATTCACAAAAGAAAAAAAGTATAAACAGCGAGTAAACATTTGAAATAAGTATTCGACAAAATTCAAACTCACTAAAGATTCAAGTAGCCAAACTGAGGCCCATGAGAAGCGCCATGTGGCAGCGCAAGCCTTCATCCCAGCACTTGGGGAGGCCGAGGCAGGAGGGTCCCAGGTCCAAGAAAAGGGCTGGGGATACAGCTCAGTGTGAATGTGGGCTCCACCACCAGCACCATCAGCACCAAAATGAAACGCCAAAGAGAAGTCACTGTAAAATGTCACTTTCTGCCTCTCTGGTTAGCAGACACTGTGAAACCCACGTCCTCAGGGCTGGTGAGGCCAAACTCAGTGTGGGCTGGCAAGGATACCGGGGCCACCCATTCTCTTCGACTCTGGCCCTGTACACGCCTCCTGCCTAAAATTCCAACCCAGACCCCTTGACACTTGGACTTCCGGCCACCCACCGTGTCCCGCCCCACCAGGGCAGAATCAAGGGGAACAGAGTGGAACTGGCTGCTACCTGCAGGCCAGGGCCGGGCCAGGCGGCCTGAGAGGGAAGATGATGCGATCAAAGAGACAGATGAGGGCGAGTGACCTGCGCAGAGGACACGACGGACAGGGCGGCAGCAGGGGCCAGGCACCAGCTGTCATTGACAAGAACGCAGAAAACACTGCCATGTGCCCAGGCACTGGGAACCAGCCTCCCCCTCCTGGTGGTGCCTGAGGCCCAGGATGGGCCCCGCCTCCTGACTGGGGCAGCCAGGGCTCTCCTGAAGTTGGCCTGGTACAGAGGTTTTGTCACAGCCATTGGCAGAGCAGAATGGACAGATGGATGGGTGGCCCTGGCCCTGGGACTGAGTGCCTTGGGGTCCAGGCGAAGACCCAGCCCCCTGCCTGCAGCAGGGCCTGGGCTCCCAAGCAACGCACAGCCTTCTTTCCCCTTCTCCCTTTCTCTCTTCCTTCCCTCCTTCCTCCCTTCCTCCCTTTCCCTCATCCTCCCCTTCCTTTTCTCCTCTCTTTCAGCACTGAGGACTGGCCTTCACATGAGCCAGCCACCCTGCCCTCTTTATTTTTAATTTTGAGCTAGAATTTCACTAAGTAGCTGAGTTGCCACCCTCCTGCCCCAGCTTCCCAGAGTGCTCTGCCACCCCGAGCACACCACCCCATCTTGCTTTCACTTGGACAAAGCTCATATCCATAAAGGTGAACCTTTCCCACTCTGGAGTCAATATGAGAAAGGCGCAAAGCCAAACAATCTGCAAGAAGCCAGCTGTTTCCGAGGAATCCACGGGGTTTCCGGCCAAGGATTCTCCAGACCGGTGGGCAAAATGGAAGTGTTTCCTTCTATGCCAACTGGTGGTGCTCAGCCCCTCCCTTTCCATCCTGCCATCCTCCTTGCTATTTTCTTACACAATGCCTAAAAAGCCCTAGACTTGCTTCGTCCAGTGCTAACTTCAGCCTCAGGAAACACAAGGAAGAGGCCTGCAGATTTGGGAGCAGAGGAATGCTCCCACCCTCGTCCAGTACACACTTCTGGACCTTTAGGTAGAACCCACCATGGGCACTAACAGTCTGTTCTGTCCTCCCAGGCCCTCAAAACCTTCCTGTGCTTTTGTTTATTGGGTTTTTGGGGGTTTGTCTTTTTTGAGACAAGTTTTCCCTCTGCAGGTCAAGTTGGACTCAGACTCACAGTGATGCCCCTGTCTCTGCCTTCCAAGTGCTCCAGGTCTGTGCCGGCCACCACCCCCAGCTCCCCTGTGCTTCCCTAGTCCACACTCAGCTGACAGCAAGCGCCCCTCTCCCTGCCATTCTCCACCCCCTCCACCGCAGCCAGGCAGCCCTCTTCCGTACATGGCTCAGCAAGACCTAAGTTCATGGAAGGAGCAAAGGACCCGGCAAGCTCTGCACAACCCGAAGCAGCAGCAGGGGACCACTGGGACTGTGCCCATGCCAGGACTGGGCAGGGGCAGGGTCTGTGAGCCCGGTGATGCCAAGATGGTGCTGTGCATGGAAAGCTACTATAGAGACAAGGGGAGGAAGCCAGGTTGAGTCTTGGTCTAGGTCCACGAGCGATGGGGCCAAGGGCCACACACAGCTAAGCTTTCACGTGACCTTCCACGGGCCACTGGAAGAGTAATAGTGCTGTGGCCTCTGCACTGAAGAGGACACGGTGCTGCATTCTAGGAAAGCATCAGGGGCAGGTCTCAGGAAGGAGAAATCTGTGCTCAGAGCTGCTCAGACAACACCAAGAAGGCTGTGCTTTAGGGCTTGCCCCATGACAAGCTAGCAATTGTCCTAGAAAAGATAAACGCACCACCTGTGCATAAAAAAAGCCTGGCAGAAGCTGTGGGGTGACAGGCGCTGCAGTTGAGGCCCCTAGTGCCACAGGTCAGCACTAGAGACCAGAGACTCATGGGTCACAACACCATGGGACTACACCGTTGGAAAGAACAGCACGAAATCTGGTCTATTGCCATTACAGAAAGAAAAGGAAGGCCAGAGATCTGGAGCAGGAGACCTGGCCACCCCATCAGGGTGTAAGGGCTCTGGTGCCTCGGGTAAATACTCAGCAGCCCAGACACAGGACACTTATGGTGCAGGACTAGGCCCAGGTCATTAAGGCTGACACTCAAGCCGACCAGCTTCCGGCTGGGCTTACAGATGCTCTCCGTGGCCAGCTCTGTGGCCAGCAGGATAACAGAACCCATAACTGGGCAGCAGAAAGTTGACAGAGCTCTGTCACTTCCCCAAGGACATACAGCCTTGGAACCCGCCAGCTCAGATGCTCAGCTGTCACCGGGCTGGGGACCTTAGCAGATGGCTTTCCAGCTCTCAGGTGTGGCATTCCTAGACCTGCTTAGGAATCTCCCGAGCAGTGCCAACGTAGCCAGGGGCTGGGCAACACCATCCAATGCACATAACCCTGGCTCCCCGGCTGTCTTCCCGGTGTACACTCTGCTATTTTATATAACACAGTGGGGCAGGGTCCACTCCCAGTGACACAGCTTCCGCCGCCAAGCCAAACCAGCTTGCTGGCTCCCCTCCAAGGGAAAAAGAGCTTCGCTCCGGAGCCTCCTCTTTCATCCAGGGACCAATTCATCATGTGTACTGGAAAGTCCCTTGTAAGCCACAGCCAAACTTCCTCCCCCCCCCCCCCCCTTGGAGCCCAGATAAGCAGGAAAGTGACGGTTTACTATTTGGCAAGTTTCAGAGGTGAAAAAAGTCGCTATGGGAAGAGGGATGGAATTGGCAAAAAAAAAAAAAAAAAAGTCTAGAAATGATTCGCACTAAGAAGTCTCACTGGTTAATTGCAAATTCATTCACAGTTTAATAAATTATTTTCTAGGGGAGCCAGGGGAGGAGCAAGAGATGTCCAAGAGGACAAGCAGGGTGGGATCCTTGGGGTTAGCTGGTGGCTCCAGCTTTCTTAAGAGGAAGGGGTTAAGAAAATAACGGAGTTTGACTCCAGATTTGGAGAAACCTTGGCCCCATCCTAGCATCTGGGGTGCAGGACATCAAGAATCCTACCTGCCCCGCCCCCACCACCAAGGCTTCCAAAGCGAACCGCGGTTGGGATGAAGGCGGAAGCCGCGGGCCAGCCCCCGTCATCGCCCACCTTCCCTCCAAACACTGACCTTTGCCAGGAAGGCCGCGTTCCTGATGGCCCCCACCATCTCTCCGCCCTTCGGGTGCACCTTGGCCACGTGCACCCACATGCGTTCCCAGGTGTGGCTGTCCATGGGAAAGCCGCTCCTGTTCACGTGGAACAGCACCCCGCCGTCTTTGTCCTCCTCCTCCGAACCCCCGCTGGTGGCGAGGCTCACTGGCCGCGCGTGGCTGCTCCGGGACCGGGTGGCTTTGGCGCCTTTGGAGTGGGGGCAGCGATGAGTGTCGGCCGCGGAGCCGGTCATGGTGGGGCAGCGGGGAAAGGATCAGCGCCCCGCGCGCATGGCCTTCTCCATGCTGCTGGTGCCGCAGGACGCGCCGAGGGGGAGCGCGGCCGGGCTCCCGCTCACGGGCCGAGCCTGGAAGCAGGGAGACGGCAGACACGGTGGTGAACTAACGTGCAGGAGTGCAGGGGTGCGTGTGGAGGCCCAGCTGTCTCCGCGTCACGCCCCGCTGCTGCTCTCGAAGGGGGACAGTTCTCCCCACTCCCAACCCCACGCACCCGAGGATCTGAACCCCAGCTTCCTGCCTTGAGGTCGCTGGAAATTCGGCTCGGAATTTGCAACCAAGCTTCACACCGCCTAAACCCCCCGAGGTGGGGGTGCGAGGCGCACGGGGTGGGGGTGGGGGCGGGGGATGCGGAATGGGCCGGATGGGCGGAGGAAAAGGCCGCTCCTGTCGCGTGAAGGCACAGGAGGTCCTCGCAAAGCTCCACACGGTCCTCGGTCCCCAGATGTGGCTGGGCGACAAGCCGAGCCCCAACGCGCCGGCACGTAACCCGGGCCGGCGCGGGCGCTGCAGCAGCCTCAGGGGCAAATGAGGCGCGGTTTCTTCCAGAAAGACCCCCACCCCACTCTGGCGGACGAAGGGGCGGCCCTGGGCCAGGGGAAGGAGCCCCTTCCTCCTTCTCTGGAGTCCAGCGGCTGGCACCCGAGAGGCGTGAGGCGCGCGCGGGTTGGGGACCCACCTGGAGGCAGCGCGCTTCATTGCGGCCGAGCCTCTCCGGGGGTTGCGGGTGGAGAGCGCTGCTGCTGCCCGGCCTTGGGCTGCCACTGCTGGGGCTGCGGCGGCCGTTCCCTCATTCCATGTCCCATTCTAGAATGTTATTCTGTGACATAGAACCGAGTCACCCGGGCAGCCGCCGATGTTCCGAAGGTGCTCATTGGCCGCCGCAACAAAGAGGGGCGGGGCTCAGACTCGAAGCCCCGCCTCCCCAAGCTCCATCGTGCTCTGATTGGCTCTGGGCTCCTCCGGCGGGAGGGGACCCGAGGTAAGGAAGCTGTTTGGCCACGCGAAATCCGATCGCTGTAGTGTCCCGGGATCTTCGCGGTTCCGGAGGGGTCGTCCTTGGGTCTGAAGATCCGGTTTCCTCAGGGGTCGTGGCCCCGGGGAGGGTTTGCATCTATGGGAAGCAGAAGAAAAGCAAAGCTGCTCTGGAGTGGCCCAGAAGCAGAGACCTGGGCGTGCCGCCTGTGCCTCCCAGGGATGATGGGGTTTGAGCAGGGGCTTAAGTTTTCGTGTGTACAAAACTGAGGTATGTTTTTAAATCCCACAAGTTTCCCCCGAATTATCAACTGGGCACAGCCTTGCACCCTCTGTTAGTCAGGGCTGGTGAAGTCCTATAAAGCAAGCAGGTATGCAACTCTGGAGCCAGGGAGGTGAGCTAGGCCGTGTTCTGCCCCAGCTGCTCTGTTAGGTTAGAGGAGAGGAAATGGAGAGGCTACAAAGTCTGGGTGGAGCGGGCCCTTCCATGCTGCCTGCGCGCTGGGCCGCGGCGTAGCCTGTGCTTCGTTGTCGCCCTCTGGCAGCACTCTAGCTCTTGGGATCTGTGATTCCCTGTTCTGCACCTCGTGGGCACATGGGGACCTCATGAGAGCCTCCTGTGCCAGGCTGCTGTGCCAGCTTCTGCAGAGCTGCGCAGAGCACCCTCAAGAAGGAGCCCTGAGACAGCAGCTCCCGGGTGCTCAGCCCCACCACGGCCTGAGATGAGCCAGAAGTGAGCATCGGATGGGCCTGGGGCTCAGCGTCTACCGGATGCAGGACTCGGGCCAGGAGACCTTGGGTCAGGACCTACCCCTGGCCCTGCACCGCCCAACCACTCAGAGCCCCAAGCTGGGCTTTCTGCTGTTTGCAGCCTGCATAATGACCTGGGTCTGCAACCCTTGGGCTTGTGCAACTCAGACTAATTCAAGTAGAGTAAGCACACCTGGGAGCAAAGGCAGACCCGGAAAAGTCTTTCACAAAGTAACGTGCTCCTGATTAGAAGAAAGCATGCCTCCGAGCGTGATCTATTTGCGTGATCTATTTTCTCACTGTGAACACCCACCCCTGCATCTGTCAAATCCCCTACCGTCTCTAACCTCCCTTGGAGTTCCCAGTCCAGAAGACCTGGATTTCACAGCACAGTGGGCAGGAATTTGACCTGACAGCTGAACAGAGCAGCAGTGAGCATGAAAGAATGTTAGGGGTCTATTGTATGTTATGAGTTGGTGCCGAAAGAAACAATGAGACCTGATGAAGGTAGCTTCAGAGGACTCACTGAGATTCGTCCCTCAGTGAGCTCAGAACCCCAGAAGCAACTCAGCTTTATTTTGAGCTAGTGAAGGTGATCTCCTGTATAATTACTTTAGTAAAGGAGGACCGAGTCCTCTATCGACTTCCACCTTTTCCCAACACTAGGTTCACACAGATGCTAATTGTTAACCTTCCAAGCCAGGGAGGAGACAACAAACAGGTAGCAAGCAGGTGAAGCTGCTGTCTGCCTCCCTGAATACCAGTTTTCTGGGATTCCCCAGTAACAGACTACAGCTGTCCCTGGGCTTTGTTTATTGCTCTCTCCTTCTTGAGATGCTAATTAGGCTTTTGTCTCTACAAGGGTCACTCTCCCGTGATGGCTCCCTGGTGTCCCCAAGGGGGTCAAGTGCAAACAACTACACTGACTTTGTTAAACCTGTCCCTGACCCTGCTTTACCTGCCTAAAAGGATGTTGCTGCTCTAAGCATCTCATAGAAGCGTGTTTGTCCTTTAGTCCATGCTACAGGTGGCCGTTGTTGGCTCATTTTTGTCTCAATCCAGGGAGGAGAGTGTTCGTTGCTCATTTCCAGTATCCTGGTATCCCTTTTCTCCTTCCCCAGGTGGGATGGGCAGACAGCCAAGTGATAAGCTACATGACGGCAGTCATGAGACTTGGTAACTCTTCCACAGAGGTGCTGGGAAGGCCCCTGAAATGGACCGTGCACTCCCAGGAGAGGAGAGTAGCTCCGAATTCCTTCACACTTGAATGTTGTCCAGGGCTCCACAGACCAGCCCAGATGGCGCACCCTTTCCATGTGCATTTGGTGTCTTGTGACCTTGCATCAACCCAGGCCACAATGATTAGGGGCTTTGAAAGGCACAGTGGGACAAGGCCAGTTTGTGATTTGAACAAGCACATGCAGTGGCAGAACGCTCAGCCTCTGAGGCACACAGCTGCCGCCTTTCCTAGCCACTGTGACAGGCATAGCAGAGAAGGGGTGGTGGGAGGCTGAAAAGAGCTGGGCTCAAACTATCTCACGACTCAAGGGTCAAGTGTTGGAATTGCAAAGATAACTAAGACAGCAAGCAACTGACCCAGTGGATTCTATTTCTAGCTAAACTCACGTGCCGAAGTTCTAACCCTAGTACCTCAGAGTGTGGCCTTACTTGGAAATAGTGCCACGCAGTCCAATGTGACTGAGGTCGCAGGGAGAATGCCTCGTGGAGATGACCACCAAGGAACTCGAGGAAGCCAGGAGAAAGGCCTGGACCAGATCTGTCACTAGAGCCTTCAAAGGGGGCCTGGCCTGCTGCTGCCTTGATCTCAGACCTCTAGGGTCCACCAGTGTGAGCCAATAGAGTTTTCTGTTTGCACTGCTCAGCTTTCTGCACTTTCTGCAACCCTGGCCGATGGTACAGGGTCTCTCTATGTAACCCAAGCTGGTCTCGGACTTGCTGAGACCCTCTGCCTCAGTCTTTCGCGTGCTGAGATCACAGGTGTGTACTCTCATGCCCAGCTGAATACTTACTTTATGTGACAAGCAGTTGAAGCACAGCATATACAATATGTTATTTATATACAATATGTTAATGTGCACAAGAAACTCATGAGAGAAATTTTAAATTGAGACAAGGAAGGGAAGCCAAAGTCGTGTCTGAGGTCCGGCCAACCACAGGAAATGTTAGTGTTTGGATCTCAAGTATCCATGTTTCTGGTTTTTTTTTTTTTTTTTTTTTTCAATTTATTTTTCTTGTTTCAGAACTTTTGTTTGTTTGTTTGTTTGTTTGTTTGTATGGCCGGCTCAGCCTGCCCTGAGGACAGGGCTGGCACAGCATGTGGTGCCAGGGATTGAATCGTGGTCCCTGCAGCCACCTAAGCTTTCCTAAGCAGTCGCTTTAGCCATCCTGCTGAGCCCCTATTTGTTTTTTATTATGTCTGGCTCAGCCTGCCCCAGGGGATCAAACTGTGGTCTCTGTGGTTGCCTAAGCCTAAGCTCTTTTTTTTTTTTTTTGCAGGACCAGGGTTCAAACTCATCACCTTGTACTTGCCAGGCAGGGACTTATGCCACAGAGACATTTCCTCAGCCCCTACCTAAGCTTTGTTAAGCAGGCCCTTTAGACTGCTAAGCCATCTGCCTAGTGCTCCTGCTGAGCTGTGTTGGCCTCCACCAGAGGCCCACAAGCAATAAGCCTTCGTGGTCATGGACTCCAGCCTCCTAAACTACAGCAAAATGAATCTTTCCTCTTCAAAAGCTGATGCCTTCAGGTATGTGTGAAAACTACTCCAATTTGTCTACTGGAGCTTCAATTCTGAATGACAAAGGCATTTGTGAAAGGTTCCTTCAAGAATGAGTAATCACACCTCTGTTTTCATATTCAGCCTGTACTATAAAGAGTGGACTGGAAAACTTGGGGTGGAAAGATAGGCTTCAGAGCCACCAGGTTGTAACACCATAGGGGGATGGAGATGTCAGAGGTTCATTTCTAGAGAAGTACAGCCTCATCCTGCCTCACCAGGAAGAACTCAGACAAACAGAACTCATGTTTAAAAATAACCACCTTGCACCGGGCATGGTGGCACATACCTGCAGCTCCAGCATTCTTGAGGCATAAGGATTTGTGTTCAGCCTGGACCATTTAATGACTAAGAAGACACCTTCCACACCACCCTAAAGCAAAAAAAGACTGCGAAGTAACTCATTGTGAAGTCTCTGGGTTTGATCTCAGTACCAAATCAAATCAACAAAAAACCCCAGTTACATGGAAACCACTAAAACCAAGAGAAAGTATAAATAACTGGAGAAAGACCTTTAAAGACTTCACAGACAGTAATAAGATGCAGAATAGCAGGATGCTTTTTGTCTAACATTTTTACAGAAATGGGGGGAAAAAAAAAGAAGGCTGGCAAGATAGCTCTGTGGACTAAGCACCTGCTTAAGTGGGCTCAGGGAATGGGGTTTAATACCCAGCACCATATGCTGTGCAGGTCCCGTCCCCTGGGCATGTTGAGCCAGTGGTCACTGAGACTGGGTCTGGTGGCACTCACCTGCAATACCAGCACTGGGGAGGCTGAAAACAGGAACAGATCATTACAAGTCTGAGCTGTGTAGTGAGAAGACCCTGTATCAAATACATTAGAAGAAGAGAAAAAAAGAAAGAAAGAAAGAAAGAAAGAAAGAAAGAAAGAAAGAAAAAAGAAAAAGAAAAGAAAAGCAAGGCGCATAAGCAGCACACAGGAGAGAAGTAGAGAACTCACTAGAACCAACTTGAAAAACACAGACATTGAAAGTGAAAGCTCATTAGATGGTGTGTCAGGATGCCTAATTACAAATGGACCCAGCAAGAGTGTTCTGCTCTTTTGCTTCAGCTGGGCAGGTTGAGCCTAGTTGGTGAGGCGCATTTCTATACTTAGTCACTGGAGACTCAGTCCTGCAGAGGTGCTGCCATTTTTAGTGCATGGCTTTTCAGATTTCTCTGGGTGTCATTTTTATTTCAGCAATCAGAAAGGTGAAAACAGGAGTGTGTGTAGGAAGTGTTTCATCAGCCAGGCCCGGGTGTGGGGCACCTGCCTTTCACTCTTGGCCCAGGATGGAGATGACTGGGGTTCAATCCCACGACCTCCACACAGAATAAGCAACTGCAGAGCGCGGAAGGATAGCTCCAACGAACATCAACAAGCCCATTGTAAGGAGGTAAAACGGTAGAAAGAGAGAGCTTGCCAGAACTTACCAGTCACGAAACCCTGAAGAGGGGGCATAGTGGATTGCTAACTGGCAGTCAGCTTGTTAGGCTCAGCTGAATTGAGCTATCATGGTGCTGGGTGTGGGATGGGAGGTCCACCTCAGCCCTGATGCCAACAGCGTAAGAGGCAGAACTGGAGAAGCTATAGAGAGGCTGTGAGGAATGCTGTGTGGAAAAGATGTTGGAGCTGTTGGTTCTCTTGGGCTGTTCTGTTGGAGGACCTCATCATGCTGGCTTTCCTGATGAACTCAGCTGCATGGGCTGTGGTTCATTTTAGGGGCGCTCTAGCCCCGTCATGAGCATTGCTTCCTAGTTCCAGCGGGAAGATGGTGCACTGCTCAGCCCCACTGACTCGTTTGCCACCTTCTATTTCCTGGGGGGAACTCACATTTCTTCATCCTCGCTCGAGACCTCACTGTTGCTGAGGATAGCTGTGGTACTTCTTGGGGAGCTCTGCTGCTTGCTTCAAGGATTGCTTCCTGGCTTCACTTCAGAGCCCTCAGCCTGCTAGCACAGGTCTTTCATCCTGCTGGCATAGACTTCCTCACTTTCACCACTGCCTGACATTTCCAGCACAGATCCATGAACTGGGCCTGCATGAAACCTTGTCGTGAGCTCCTCTAGACCTCCGGATGGACTTGTGGGAGGCATTGTTATGGGCTCTGGGTTTTCAGCTGGACTCATGCAAGATGCTGGAATCCAGGCCCCCAGCTGGATTCTTTGGGTCTTCAGCATGTGGACAGATTTCCTGCTCTCTTGTAGGTGATTCATTATAAAACAATATTATACAGTGTATCCTGTATTGTGTTGTTTCCCATGCCAAAACACCAAACCACAACAGGAAAGCATTATCAAGTCTACTCCAAGGGTGTGAGAGTCTTCCTGATCAGTGCTTGGTTCTGTTCCCAGGAAGAATTCTTTGTGCTTTGATACACATAACTCCCCACTCGGCAGTCTGGGAACTTCTTTCTGGCCTGTGACCCCTTAGTGACACATTCTTTTTAATTTTTTTAATCTTTTATTAACTTGAGGCAGGGTCTCACTACACAGCTTGGACTTGTGGTGATCTTCCTGTCTCAGGCTCCCCAGCACTGGGATTACAGGCCTGCACCATACCGCCATGCCCAGTTTCAGTGGCCAGCACCGCAGCATGTCATGTGGTACCAGGGATTCAATCTGGGTCCTTGTGCTTGCCAGGTAGGCACTTAGACTGCTGAGCTATCTCCCCAGCCTGTAGTGACACATTCTTTTTTTTTTTTTTTTTTTAAAGAATTTTTTATTTTATTTATTATTATTATTCTTGTTTCAGAACCTTTGTTTATTCACTCATTTTTATGGCCGGCTCAGCCCGCCCCGAGGGCAGGGCTGGTGCAGCATGTGGTGCCGGGGATCGAACCGTGGTCCCTGAAGCCACCCAAGCTTCCCCAAGCAGGCGCTTTAGACCACTGAGCCATCCCGCCGGGCCCCTAGTGACGCATTCTTGTATCCAATATCATGGTAGTGTGGATTTGTGGACATTGGGATTATTTTAAAGTTTACAAAGTCAGGTAAGGCATAGCAGCACATGCCTGTAGTCCCAACTACTTGGGAGGCTGAGGCAGGAGAACCCCTTCAGCCAAAATTTCAAGACTAGCCTAGGTAACCTATGAAGGCCCTTATTCATAATTAGAAAAAAAAAAAGTTTTTGGCAAAGCTAAGTTTGTGATTTCATTATCCCTCAGAAAGTAGACTCCTAATTTGTTTCTAGAATGTTCCAGATGCCACACGCACACTGATAGCTATCTCCTAAATAAAATTCTCAAACCTGATTGATGTCCTTGCTCTGGGGCCTTCTATTTCACCTCATGATGATAATTTTCAGTCCATCTGAAACAATAGGCTTGGCTCAGAAGTCTCTCGATCTGACTTTTTGCTTGGGCCAAATTATTCTGTTTGTGGCCTTAGTCACTTGAAGCTTCTATCAAAGCGTGAGAGGCCCTGTATTCTATCCCCAGAACCACAGAAAAGAACAGGAGAAAACCGAAAAAACTAACAAAAATGACCCTTTTGCAATTTTGCTTGGTACCACTTAGGACTGAGAAGCAGTCTTTACAGTACCACCGCAGCCTGAATACTGGGGCTCCATCCCTTCTTTTCTGTGGCAGCAAGGTCTTTCCTATGACTCGACTGCTATCTAAAAATCTTGCTTGGGCCCGGCAGGATGGCTCAGTGGTCTAAAGCACCTGCTTAGGAAAGCTTGGGCGACTGCAGGGACCGCGGTTCGATCCCCGGCACCGCATGCTGCGTCAGCCCTGCCCTCGGGGCAGGCTGAGCCGGCCATAAAAATAAATAAATAAACAAAAGTTCTGAAACAAGAAAAAAAATGAATAAAATAAAAAATTAAAAAAACAAACAACAACAACAAAAAAAAACCTTGCTAAACACAGCAAGGGGGAGCCAGCAAGCGTCCCTTGAGGCTGTGACTTCTTTCAGTGATTTCCAGCCAAATAACAGAATCAGTAGCAGGCATTTGGTCTGATTTGAAGTCCCTGGGAGTGGCCACTTTGACAAATGTTGTGTCACTGAGTGAATCTCTATCTTTCTAGCTTCTGATGTATATTTCTTTTCCACGAGCACCCCACGTTGTGAGGGGACCACAGGTTTTAGGGGGAGGATCCCGTTCCTCGACCAAATAGGAAAGCCTAGAAAATGGAGAAGTTGCAAAACAGAAACAACAAATTCAAAGAAAATGGAAGGAGGGGAAAATCAACAAGAGGAACCGGGGGACACATCTGGCAAGACTAATAGGAAAAACAGGAAAAGATGGAAGCAAAAGGGAAAACTGCAGTTGCAGGAAGAAATACAAATAGAACAGATTAAAAAGTAACAGACCTGGGGGACCGAGGCTGACAAATTCAAGTGTGAGCCCATCCTGGTGATTTGTTACGATAATGACTCAAAATAAAAACTAAAAAGGGGAGCTGGCAGGATGTCTCAGTGGTCTAAGGTGCCTGCTTAGGAAAGCTTAGGCAGCCACAGGGATTGCGGTTCAATCCTGGCACCACATGCTGCGCCAGCCCTGCCTCCAGGGCAGGCTGAGCCAGCCATAAAAATAAATAAATAAATAAATAAATAAAAAGGATTGGCTATGTGACTCAGCATGAAGGCCCTGAGTTCAGTCCCTGGTACCAGCAAAAAGATAGCAGAATACCATGGAAATCTTATGCCCATGGATCTGAAAACAAACAAAACAGATAATCTCTATGGAAATATATTATCAAACCTAACTTAAGAAAGAAAATAAAATCTCAGTAACACAGTGATTGTTAAAATTTATCCTCCAATAAATTACCTAAAACTTTTTTTTTTTTTTTTTTTCTTTATGGCCAGCTCAGCCTGCCTTGGGGGTGGGGCTGGCACAGCATGTAATGTCAGGGATTGAATCCCTGAGATTGCCTAAGCTTGCCTAAGCAAGCACTTTAGACCACTGAGCCATCTTTCCCGCCCTACGTGACACTCTTGATCAGCTTTCTCATTGCTGGGACAAAATACCCAGCATCCGCAACTTCAAGGAAGAGAGCCTTCTTGGGCTCATGATCTCAGAGGTCTCAGTCCATGGTCACAGCAGGTCCAAAGTGGGAACAGCATGGCGGAAGCTGCTCATATCATGGGCACCAGGAAACAGTGCAGAGACAGAAGCCAGGGAGAGGGGTAGCATTCACAAGCATATTCTGGGGCCCCCTTGCACCCCCTCAGCCCCACCTCCTAACAGCATACTCAAATTAATCAGCAAATTAACCAACTAACTGGTATAGCACCCTCCCGTTCCAACCATCTCTTTCAAAGCCTCAGTGCAGTCAAGCTGACAAGAGCAACCGGCACTCTGACCCCAGAGTATTTTACCTGGGTTATAACAAACATTGAAGAAATCAATCTCATACAAAATATTAGAGAAAACAGAAAAATAAAAACCAGTGTTGCATATACTGGTAAGATCTTGTTATCCAAATAAGACAAGAAAAATATGAAAGGAAAATTATCAGCAATCTCTATTTTGAATATAAAGGAAAATATCCTAAACCAAATATCCTTGAGTTGAATCTAGCAACGTACATAATCTATATGTATCCTAACCAAGTAGAAACAAGACTCCTGCTTCTGACCACATAGGAAAATTAATGCCATGTGAGTTTATCCATCTTAACCTTACTGTTATGATTCTGTGTCATGCTGCGGTGAATGTACAGCCATACTGAGGAGATATGTTTGCTTGAAAAAAACAGAGCCTGACTATTAAATGTGTGAGTAGATGGAGCAATTCTTGGAAATGACAAAGAGGTATTAAAAACTCAAGAGAGCAATTGGTGAACCCAGAATGTAGGGCAGATGATAACCTGTCCCTAACAAACCAATGACAAATTAATGACAATGAAAGGAGAATACAGGGGCTGGGGAAACAGCTCAGTAGAATAAGTGCTTGCTTGGCAAACTCAAGAACCTGAGTTCAATCCCCAGTCCCGCAAAAAAAAAAAAAAAAAAAAAAAAAAAAAAAAAAGGAGAATACAGTGGGGTAGGAAAGAACCAAATAGAAAGACTTAAGCCATTTAGCATCTAAAGGCAAGATGTGTATCCTGCTTTGAGTCTCTTTAAAATGAACAACTGCAGGGACTGAGGCTATAGTTCAGTGGCACCAGCGCCTGGCACCACAGTTTGCCTGGCAAGCACAAGATCCAGAGTTCAATTCCCAGTGCCAAGAAAAAACTAATAAAATTAAAACAACTACAAAGCAAAAAACCTGAGAAAATTAAGGCAATTTGAATATAAAACTAGGTACTATGTATTAGTAAAGACGTTAAGTTGGATAGTGATATAGTAGTCATATGCAAATCTTCTCAGACAGATAACAAAATATAGGTGAAATGATACAATGGCTGAAATTTGATTTACAATGTTTATTTAAGAAAAGTTTGCAAAACATTCCTAGCTTCGGAGGTGAAAGATGAAACGGAAGTCATGCACTGGTTTGTTTTTGTTTTTTTTTTTCGACTTTTGTTCGAAGTTTTCCATACAAGTGAAGACAGACACTAAATTAGTAACTAATTAGTAGAGGTATCAGGCACATTTCATACCCCACCTCACCTGGTCTTTCTCCTGGAATCAACAGCCATCTCCAAGGCCAACTTCATCTGTATTGTCAACCAGCCACTTGGGACCCAGAAGCGCCTCTTCTGGGCGAGTGGCCAACCACAAGCCTCTGATTCTCCACCACCATTGGGCTCTGAGTAAATGCCAGACCTTAGATGTCCGATCTGGCTCCCCAG
Organism: Myocastor coypus; assembly: GCA_004027025.1. NCBI lineage: Eukaryota > Metazoa > Chordata > Mammalia > Rodentia > Myocastoridae > Myocastor > Myocastor coypus. The sequence goes on along the minus strand of PVJA010000536.1, from coordinate 97,953 downwards.
CATTCATGCAAATGGGCTTGATGATGCGACCTAGAGAGATCATCCCCCACGGAGAGTGTTTTGACAAATGAGAAACAGGAAACAGCGGGGAGCTGGGTGCAGAACTGTTTCTTCTGCAGCCCAGTGGATGGTTCCAACTTGGAGTTTCCAATATGGTGGTCTGCAGATGTCCCATGGAGCAGCGCGCCTGCCTCTGTGCAGCTGGGCAGGAAGCAGCTGGCTGCTGACACCACCTTGCATTGCTTACCATTCTACCCACCTTCATTTTCCTTTTTACTTATCCTTGCTGTCTCCCCTGACCAGCGCTTAATCTCTTCTTGAGGTTCTGTTTTTTTTTGTTTTGTTTTGTTTTGTTTTTTTTGAGAAACTCAGCTCAGACAGCTAGATTGTACAAGTAACTACAGAAAGCAGATCCTCAAAATAGATTTTGCAGTTGTATTACCCACCTACCCGAAACCAATAGAAACCCCTTTGCTAGTCATAGTGGGATGCCAATAACCTCGATATGCAACAGTACCCCAGTTTTCACTAAGGTTTAACTGGGTTGATAGAAAGACATTAGGACATTACTTAATAGCTGTTCTTTCTCAGCTTGCAAACAATAAATGTATAATCCTAGGGAAACTTCTCACATAGATGATGCAGAAAGTGAAGAAGGCAGCTCCTGTCCCTCCCAAATCCTAAGCCAAGGCAGAGGGTGTAAAGGACACGGAGGAATTGTTGAACAGTACAGCCACTCACACAAGAGAAGATCCACAGGGCCAGCCAAATAGCTCAGCAGGGGGGCTGGGGAGATAGCTCTGTGGCACAAGTGCCTGCCTGGCAAGTGCAAGGTCGTGAGTTTGAACCCCAGTTCCAAAAAAACCCAACCAACCAAACAAACAAACAAAAAACAGACAAATAGCTCAGTGGATTAAGTACCTGCAAGCAGGTACAAGGGCCAGGGGCTCGATCCCCGGGGCTGCTATGCTGGGCTACACTGGGCGCACACTGAGGGAGCAATTGAGACTGGGCATGGTGGCACAGGCCTGTAATCCCAGTTCTTGGGAGGCTGTAAACAAGTGGATCACTGCAAGTCCAATCTAATAGTGAGACCCTGAACACCCTGTAGACCCTTCTCTAAAATACGAAAAAAAAAAAAAAAAAAAAAAAAAAAAAAAAAAAAAAAAAAAAAAAAAAAAAAAAAAAAAAAAAAAAAAAAAAAAAAAAAAAAAAAAAAAAAAAAAGATCCACACATCACTTAGCTCCTGCAAGCTGTGGTCATTGAATCTCTGTGTAGCTCACATATCCTGGCTCTCCCAGAAGAGAGACGGATAGCTACAATGCCATCATTGAAGTCCCTGGACTACAGACTCCACCATGATAAAAACAAAAGACCACAACACATTTGTGTTCACCAGAGGTGTCAAGACCAATGAACAGCAGAAGAAGCAGGCTGTGGATAGGCACTATGACCTGGATGTCAGTCCAGGGAGAGAAGCCTGCAGTCCTGGCTTCTGGCTATCATGCTTTGAACATTGCTAATAAAATTAGGATCATCTAAATTGAATACAACTGGATAGTTCTAAATATATATTTTCACCATATTAAAAAGTATGAGGGACCTGAGAAACACAAAGTGACAGGCTCAGAGCAGTGAATCATTAGCTTCTGAAATGCCCAGAACTCTAGAGAGGCTGTGGGCAACTCTAAAAGGAAGCATTCTTTCCTGGAGTCACAGGGTGAACTCATAAAATCAAACCCAGGGTCTCGTCATAGTAGGGTAGGACAGCAAAGGTGACTACATACATATATGGCCCTAACAAGCTTCCATGTCGCAGTCAGAGCTCTGGCAGGGCAAGTGTAGGATCCCCAGGAGCTGGAATTGGAATATTCTTGTGGATATAACTCACCTCTAAAACCCTTGAGCTGGGCCTGGCGGGATGGCTCAGTGGTCTGGAGTGCCTGCTTGGGAAAGCTTGGGTGGCTTCAGGGACCGCGGTTCGATCCCTGGCACCACATGGTGTGCCAGCCCTGCCCTCGGGGCGGGCTGAGCCGGCCATAAAAATGAGTGAATAAACAAATAAAGGTTCTGAAACAAAAATAAATAAATAAATAAAATAAATAAATTCTTAAAAAAAAAAGAAAATGCAATTTAAAAAATAAAATAAAATAAAATAAAACCCTTGAGCTATCTTGCTCACTGGGCCACCCTAGTTGTGGCTTGGTCTCCCTTAAGGCCTGCACTACCCACTTCTCCCCTCCCAGTATCCAGAGACAGGTGGTAGCAGAGCCTGCACAGGGGACCCAAAGGGCTACGACAGAGCGGCAAGACATACATGTCAAAGTCTGGGAGCTCATGGGAGCTGGGGAGATGGTTCCGAGGCACAAATGCCTGCTGGGCAAGTGCAAGGTCGTGAGTTTGAACCCCAGTCCCACAAAAAAAAAAGTCTGGGAGCTCAGCTAGTGAGGGCTCCTGTAGGACCTGAGGACAGTGTGGGAGGGTCCCCCAGGATGTGATGTAGTGGTGCACAGAGGCACCTGGGAGGACTCACTGACTGGGGTTCTCTTGCAGAAGTCAAGGTTTAATGTGTTATCAAGGCTGTCTGGAACTCATTTTTTTTTTTTCTTTTCTTTTTGAGACAAGGTCTCACTATGCAGTTAGTTCGCCTTGAGCTCATTTTTGTAGCCCAGGCTGGTGTCCAACTCACACTGATCCTCCTGCCTCAGCCTCCCGAGTGCTGGCATTACCAGTGTGTGCTACCATGCCCAACCTGTTTGAAACTCATTCTAAAAGCTGGCTGGGAAGCCAGTGGGAATCCTGGTCTTTAACAATGGCCATAAGCCAGGCAGAGAAACCAGAATTTTCTTGCCTTGCCTTGCTTTGCCTTGTTTTGTCTTGTCTCCTATGTTTTGTTAATAATTTATTTTTTTCTTGTTTCAGAACTTTTGTTTGTTTGTTTATTTATTTTTATGGCTGGTTCAGCCTGCCCTGAGGACAGGGCTGGCGCAGCATGTGGTACCGGGGATCGAACCGCGGTCCCTGCAGCTGCCCAAGCTTTCCTAAGCAGGCGCTTTAGACCACTGAGCCATCCTGCCGGGCCCCTTGTCTTCTATGTTTTTAAGACAGGTCTTGCTATGTAGTTCAGACTGGCCTTGAGCTCTCTTTGTAGCCCAAGCTTGAACTTCCAACAATCCTCCTGCTTCAGCCTCCTGGAGCTGGTATTAGAGGCGTGTGCCACCACACCTGACTTGAGAAGCCAGATTTTGTTTTCATAGGATTGAAAACCTCCAGAAGACTCAAGAAGACATATTGAAGGGGTTTATCCTGTAGTGTTCCAGAACCCACTGCTAACTGTTCCTTGAAACTTCCCAGGACACTCCCTTCACTAAGGCAAGAAAGAATGTGTTTGCGAGGAGGCTGTCTGAGGACTTGGCAATGACCATCCTGGTAACCCAGAGCGGATGGGGGGAGGGGAAGCTGCTGAACAACCGGGCTCGGGCTGCTAGGGGAGATAAGAGGAGGCCCGGAACCTCAAGGCCATGTGGGAGCATGCAACTACAGGCTGAAGCGGACATTCTTGCCACAGTGGACAGCCAGCGGAGGTATCCAAATTGACCTACCTCTGAGAGCAAAAGTAGGTGCTAAGAATGATTACACAGGCTAGTGAGTAAACACCAGGACTGTCTCAGTCGAATTGACCCTTCTGATCACCTTCCCAAACCGTGACATACAAATACAAGGGTAATATGTATACATGTACATTAATACCCATGTAAGATGTTGGTTTGCTTCCCTGCTCACACAATACCAACCATCTGAGAGCTTTCAGAATGACTGCTCTGTTGACACAGTGCCCCATGATTTCTCAGAACAGAGGGCCTACTGAATAGTGTGTGTGGAGGGGGTAAGGATGAGTCCAAGAGCATGGCCTACTGGTCTTAGCATGTACCACTTGCCTCACTGAAGCAGCAGACCTGATAACATAGTGGAAACCCTCATGGAAACTTATATAAGGCAAAGCCAGGTGACTGCATCTACAGCTTGTAATATGCTTTGAACAAATGACTAATCAATAGCTAGAAAAAAAAAAAAAAAACAAAAAAACGGATCCAAATCCAAAGGGAGGAAATAGAAGGGACCTCATTTGCTCTAACACGCAAGGACCCCCTTAATGAATTTGTGTTATTTTTCATCTCCATATCTTTGGACTCTGCTCTGTTAAAGTTCCAGGTTTTCAGGGAGGTGTCTCTGCCAGTCTGATTCACTGACCTGGAAACTAGCTGCCATGTGGCTGCTTTGCACATTTCAGACCAAGGGTCAAAGAAAAGAGTTAAAGTACAATAATTATAAATTCCATGAGGAGCTCAGAGTATTCCTCTGGATTATGGGGAACCCAAGGATTCCTTGGGCAGTCTAGTTCTTCAATGCCTGCTATTATTGTTGGTGGTGGTATTTAGATTTATCCCAGGAGACACCCAGTTAGAAGCGACGTGTCACTGGGGCATAACTCAGAAGGTTTTACTTCCCTGCCCAAGCCCCTGCCTTCTTTCTTTACTTCCTGCCTGCCATGGGGCGAGCTGTTGTCCTCACCCTATGAGCTGAACCCTCTAAAACTGGTGAACCAAGATGAATCCCTCCCTAGAAGTTATGGATTTCGAGTTATTTTGTCCCCTTGATCAGAAAATGACTCAGACAAATGTTTGATATCAGAGAAGAGGGGCTGTTGCTTGGACTACACCTGGCCATATGCTTTGGAGGTCTTTGGAACTGGTTTGTGGGGTAAATTTGCAAAGTGTTGGAGATGATAGTTAGAGAAGGCCTAAAATTCTGTAGACCGAACTTGACGGGAGATTCTGGCCCAAACTCAAAAGCCTAATCTGATAGAAATGCAGACAATAAAGGCCAGGCTCAAAAAAAAAAAAGGCCAGGCTCAGAGGATTCAGTTGGGAATAAGGACCCCACGAGCAGCCAGATTAGAGAACATATGTTTGCTCTAGCAAAACGTTTGTCTACATTTTGCTCATCTTCTGAAATGTTTAAGGAGACTGATTTTAAGGGTGGCAGACTAATCTGGCAGCAAAAATTTCAAGGAAGCGCGATGCTCAAACTACGGCATGATACTACTAGCTGCTTTGAGCCAGATTTACAGTGAAACAAGGACTATGAGCAAAAGAAGTGGAAAATGTGCACTTTCAACAGAGAGAAAGTGTCTGCAAAGCTGGGCCCATGCAGTGGCCAAAATCTTAACAGTTCCAGCACTGCTGAGAAGTCCGCACCTGAAGCGCCACTGCTGAAAAGGTTAGCATCCAGATGAGATAAGCCCAGCCTTCTGAGCTAGGATGATGGAAACAATGGCTTCAGGGAATTACAGGAATCAGTGAAATCCCACTTTGCAGGGCCAAGGAGGCAAAAGCAAGAGTTTTTGTGTTGTAGTGTCATGTGTCAGTGCCAAAAGGAATGATGGGAAGACCTGATGAAGGCAGCTCAGAGGGCTCAAGGAGACTCGTCCCTCAGTGAGCCAAGAACCCCTGAAGCAAATCAGCTTTATCTCCGTAGTGAGCATGATCTCCCGTGCGTAATCATAAAAGTAAAGGTGGACCATATGCCATGATCTCTACTAACCTCCATCCTCTCCCCATCAGGTGTCAACCATTAGCAATCCAAGAAAGGGAGAAAGCAACAAACAGAAAGCCCACAGGGGAAGCTGCTATCCATCACCTGGAGTCCCAGCTTTCCAGGATTTTTCAGCAACAGTCCACAGCTGTCCCTGGGCCCCCGCTTCATTACTCTCCATTTCCTGAAAGGCCAGCCAGGCTACATTTTTGCTTTGACAAGAAAACAGCAGAGAGCTGGGGATATAGCTCAGCAGCACAGCACCTGCCTGTCAATAAGGTCCTAATTCCTGGTACCAAATAGAAAAAGCACCCGGGAGCCCAGTACATTCAGAAACAACTAGGGAAGAGATTCCCAGACCTCAGCCATGGAGGTCCTCACAGGCCACCACAGCCGTGGTCCTAGGGGCCTTGGCTACTGATCAAGTTGGTAGGAGACCTTGGTGTCATCCACGTAGTGTTCATTTTTCAGTTATGAAGAAGACAGCATTTGCAGAGCCCTCATGACTGCCCCTCCAACTGCAGAGAAAGGCCTGAGGCCAGGCAGTGTGCTCCTCAGGAGAGCAGCACCTGAAGCTGTGTGAGCAAAGCTGAAAGTGCATCTGAGATCCCATGAAGGCCTCTGTTGACAAGAGCCCTGGGTATGAGCAGAGCCACCTCAAGAGAGAGGCCACAGTGCCCCAATCTGCCATGCTGTAGAGGTGGGGCTGGCCAAGCCCTTTGAAACTCACTCCTTGACATGACTTGCCTCAGGCGCTGACGGGTTTCATGCGGCCCTGGCAGGATTTAGCTGTCTGGCCACATTCCCCACCCCCGTGGGATGGCGTGTCTACCTGTGCCATTGCATGTCAGCAGCACTGAACTTGTTTTGCTTTGTTTTATTTTTGCATGGACTCAGAGCTAAGCGTTTGTCTTGATTCTCAGAGGAGACTTTGGACATGGACTTTTCAGCAGTGCTGGAACAGTGAGGAGTCTGCCAATTCTTAGAGATAATCCAAATACTTTCTGTATAATGAGCTGAATATGGGTCTTTTAGGGAGCAGAGGAGGCTATTAAATAAAGAATGTTCCCCCCAAAGTATCAGTGCATGGAGCTGACAGTCCTACTAGGAGATGGAACCTGGTCACAAGAGCCAGGTCGCCTCTACCATACCCTTTCTGCCCTGGAGCCAACCAACTATAAAGCGAGGAGCCACAAGAAATCTCTCCTTTAAGTTGTGAGTATTTGGGGGGGTATTTTGTCCTAGAGAGACAAAAATGACCAAGACAACCAGTAAAGCAATAACTTGGCAATGACAGCCATTATAATTTAATAAGGACAGTTGAACTAAAAGCTTCAGACCCATCTATTCCAATCCATAAGTATGAGGATCACCCAGTCAGGCACCAGTGGCAGCGCACAGTCTCATACAGGAGCCACAGAGAGAGAGCACAGTGACGTGTCTTTCCAGAACCCTAACTCAAATACTAACCTCTTCTGGTAGAGCCCCACAGAAGTATCAAAAAATATTTTACCTGCCATCTGGTATCCCTTATCTCAGTCCAATAGACCCATAAAACTAGCATTTACAATCTTACTATGTCAGAAAGTAACTTAAAAAAAAAAAAAAAAAAGTGAGAGCCCTGCACAAGAGTACACAAACTAGAGTTAGCTTGAAGGGCTCCTGCTGGTCAAGTCAGGGACAACTTCTGTAAGGAATAACTAACGTCAGCAATGGATTACAAAATCATCAGCAAAATGGAATCCATGAATCCACTTTGACTGTAAAAAAGGAGCACAGAGGAGAGGCTCTTGTTTACAGTATCTTGGTGATGTGGAAAGAGGGCTGGGGCGAGAAAGTCATCCTCTGACAAGCACCACAGGAAAGATGAGTTCAGGCAAGAACCAAACACGGATGCTAGTTCTATGGGGTCATTTCAAGGAGCTGGACCTGTGCAATGTCTCCCTCTAGATTTATTAGTAGTTGCAAGGAGGAATATTGTGGCTGGTGGCAAAATGACAACCTCAGCAATGAGGAGCCGCAGGGGGTTACATCTGTTCAGAATTCATGTCCCGAGAAGGACACAATGTCATCTAGGCACAATGCTGGCCAAGAATTATAAAGTGAACATAAATGAGAAGATTCTACCTCTAAAGCCTTCATACTTTCTAAACTGTAATTGCAATAAAAGGTAAAAGCAGTGGTGATGTAAGAGAATATCCTGAGCTTCGGGAAGTACATACTAAAGTACACAGAGTGGCTCAGCTAATTTCCTCTTGCTACTGAGACATATACCTGGCACTCAGAGTTAAGAGGGTAGAGGTTTACTTAGCTCACAGTTTGTAGAGGTTTTGGTCTATAATCAGCTGGCTCCAAGGCAGAGTGGCAACCATTCACCAGGGAAGAAGAGAGAAAAAACAAGAGCAAAAGGGGGGATGAGGCTCTTTCTGCTGCTTTGATCTTATCCAGTCTTCTGAGGTTAGAGCAGTGCCAATCCATCAGTGGACTGAGCCAGTGCTCATGTGCCCTTAATCCCAGCACCCTTGAACCTAGCAGCAGCTTGTGAATCCATTACAAGCTCTAAATTCAGCTCCCTCTAAAAAAGTCCCACCTAAAATTGCATGGTGCTTTGAGGGACACCTAGGTGCAAACCTCAACACAGGGGAAAAGGGCTGGAGCATGTGCAGTTGGGTAAAGGGTTTGGGGTGCTCTTTGCACTGTTCTTGCTCTGGGCACTTTTGTGTAACTTTCCAAATGACAAGTTTAAATGAATAACCAGAAAATGCAACAAGTGTCCATCGTAATAACCCTGCAGGACAGGTATCTCTATTTCTCTTTCACAAAGGAAAAATACTGAGGTTTGAAAAGGTCAGGTGACTTATGTAAGGTGATCCAACCAGTAAGCGCTACACTAGGAATTAAACCTAGATTTCTCTGGGGATGTAGATCAGTGGCACAGTCCCTGGCTGGCAGACACAAGGCCCTGAGTTCGATTCCCCTTAATAATATATTTTATTTTTTTTCTTGTTTCAGAACCTTTGTTTGTTTATTCACTCATTTTTATGGCCGGCTCAGCCCACCCCGAGGGCAGGGCTGGCGCAGCATGTGGTGCCAGGGATCGAACTGTGGTCCCTGAAGCCGCCCAAGCTTTCCCAAGCAGGTGCTTTAGACCACTGAGCCATCCCGCTGGGCCCTTTTTTTTTTAACAAAATATTTTATTTTATTATTTATTTATTTATTTATTTATTTATTTATTTATTTATTTATTTTGCTTTTTAAGACAGGGTCTCACTGTGCAGTTCAGGCTGGCTTTGAGCTCACTTTTGTAGCCCAGGCTGGTCTCGAACTCGCAGCGATCCTCCTGCCTCAGCCTCCGAAGTGCTGGGATTACAGGCGTGAGCCACCACGCCTGGCTCAATTTAACAAAATATTTTAAAAAGAAAAAAAAAAATTAAATCTAGATTTCCTTGGTCCAAGCTTTTCCCTTTCCTTTCTTTTTAATAGTAAAAAGAACAAGACCAGAAATGGTAATCGCAGACACTTCCCAGATGCCTTGTGATGGAAGAATTTTTTTTTCTTTTCTTTTTTTTTTTTTGTGGGACCAGGCTTCGAACTCATGACCTTGCACTTGCCCAGCAGTCACTTGTGCCTTGAAGCTATCTCCCCAGCCCCTGTGATGGAAGAATTTTACTGTCCTGTTGCCTCAATCTCTTCCCTCCAGGAAAAGTGTCTAGAAATTCAGATTCAGGGCTGGGGAGATAGCTCAGCAGAATAAGCACTTGCCTGACAAGCACAGGGTCCTGAGTTCAATCTCTGGTACCATAAAAAATAAAATAAACAGAAATTCAGATTCACCCTTTTCTCTCACGCCCCTCCTTGCAGAAGGGGTGTGGCAGACTGGAGGAGAGTCAGAAAGTAAATGATACAGACCAGGACAAAGGACCACACCAAAGCCCAAGTGACTCCTCAGCAAAGTCTCAGGCCCTGGACAATGCCCCTTCCTGAAGGATCTGGGGTCTAAGGTGCTGTGAGTCCATTTGGCCAGAGTGAGCAGAACCCTGAGCCTTTCTCGGATGACAGCTCCCTTTTGCTCAGAGACATGCGTCATGTGTGTACGAGGGCTGTGCCTCTTACCCCTGCAGCCTGGCAGAAGTCTGTTGGTACTCTCTCTCCACAGGACACGTGCAGGCCCTGTACCCTCCTCTTCTCTGGGAAGCAGCACTCCTAAACCTACAACCATGCATGGTCCTCAACTTATGATGAGGGCCTGGTGCAGCAAGCCCATCAGAAATTCACATCAGGCGTGAACAAGCAGGAATTAGGGGTGTCAGGAATAGGTCCAGTGAAATGCATCTTCAAAGGAACAATAACAAGAACAGGTGGATTTGGGGAGCCTTCAAGGGTGGCAAAACACCCAGGACTAGCAATCCTGCAGTTGTTCCACCCCAGGCTGAGGGTGTCCAGCAGAAAGAAACCCTGGGATCCCAGCCCACCCAGGGCAACCTTGGGGCACAGCACAGCACATCATAGACTTAGTGGGGAAATCAAAGTCTACCTAGAGCACCAGCAGTCTTCAGGACCCGGACGCATGCCCCATTAAGGCCATTTTACATGGCGACTGAAGGGAGAAGCAGCCAAGGTGTACCAAGCACTTCACAGTGGAGGGAACCAGGACATGGTGCGTTCCGACCATCCACATGAGCACACTGCCATGGCTTGTGTCTAGATGTCCCCCCAACGCCTCATGTGCATATGGGTGGGGCCTTTCAGAGGTGCTGGATCATGGGTATGTGAGTGTGGTTTATGGTGTATGGTAACTGGACTAGGCCACTGACTGGACTAGTATAGTTCTGTGTACAGCCAAATAGCTCTACTAAAAAGAGAAGCCCCATGCTGGGCAAGGGAGGCACCAACCAATGGGCTTGTAGCATGACTGTAATAGGAAAGGGCGGCTCCTTGCTGCCGCTTGTTGCCGCCTGTCTGACCTGCTATGGACTGTTGGTCCTCCGCAGTGCCACTCTACCATGCTGCCCTGGCTTCCTGCCCGCTGACTGCGGACTGAAACTTCTACAGATTGTGAAGTAAGCAGACCTTTCCACCTTTAATTTATGGGTGCTGGGTATTTTGTCACCCCAGTGAGAAAGTAACTAAGATACACATTCAGAGCTGACTCCTCTTCCTGGGCTTTTTTTTTTTCTTTTTTGAGACATGGTCTCGCTATGCAGTTCAGGCTGGCCTTGAGCTCACTTTTGTAGCCCAGGCTAGTCTCGAACGCTCACTGATCCTCCTGCCTCAGCCTCTCAAGTGCTGGGATTACAGGCATGTGCCACCATGCCTGACCTCCTGGACATGTTGAGAGAGACTGCTTCTTCTGTCCTGACACTCTGAGTACCCTGCACAAGGACAGGGTGAGCACTAGGAATGTGCCAACAGTTACACCTTCATCACCCAGCTCTTCCTGGGCCTTAGCAAAGACGGCAGCAGCTTGGGAAGTGTTGCGGGTGCCACGACAAATGTACCTACAGTCAGGAAGATGACCATGATATCCCACGTCATTCCTGATGGCTCCCAGGCACATACTGCACACCAGACGCTGTGCCTAGCCCTTTCCATGCATTTCTTTTTTCTGTCCTCAAACAGCAACCTAGGGCACAAGCCCTGGGTAGACCGATTGTTCATGATATCCACAAAGTTGTACACTGAAGCCTTAACTCCAGTGTGGCTGTGTTTGGAGATGCGGACTCAAAGGATGTAACTAAAACTCAGTGAGATCACGGAGTGGGGCTCTGATCTGATCTGCCCCCTCTTTTTTCCCCCTACTCACCCTCCCTTATGTGCATATGCCAAGAAAAGGCCATGTCAGGACCTTGTGTTTTCTGCACCTTCAACCCCTATAAACTTTTTTTTAGAAGAGTGACTTAAATACAAAATGCATTTGGAAGAGTTAAAAAAAAATAAGGTTTATTGAAAGTGTTAATGTTTAATTATTTGACCAATCTTACATACATTTATCTGTTATTCTAAACAGATTTGATGATGAAAATATGTAATACAACCATTGTTAAATTTTTGTTCTTGTTTTGAAATTCCGTACTATATGTACTCTTCCTTGTTATTGTTTTTCTATCTTTGTTTCTTCTATTTTTACTCTTTAAAAGTAAATTTTAAATATTAAAAAAAAAAAAAAAGACCATGCAAGGACATGGGTGGAAAGCGACTCTCTTCCTACAAGTGAGGGAGACAGGCTTCTCCGGAAGCTGAACTTTCTGGCTCTGTAACCATAGACGTGGGCCTGTGGAGAGGTGAAGGTTCATTCTTGTGGGAGCCACCAACCCTGAGGGCTTCATGGTGGCAGCCCCAGCAGACAAACACAAGCATCATGGAGAATCCCATGGGAGAAGAGATAGAAATTATGGTCGGTATTTGATTCATTGAAGTAAAAAACCTTGCTGTTACACTCCCTGCAACTCACTCCCCCACTTATAACACACTCTTCCCATTGTTCTCTTGGCTTTCTGAAGCAGTTCTGGAAGTCCTCTTTTGAGAGGGTCTCTAGTTATGCTGTTTGTGGCTATGTTGATGTTCTGTAAATTGACTCTAAACATTTCTCTTTCATGGTCATTTTGCCATTGCAGCTGAGCCAGAAGCCGCACAGTGCCAGACCTCATGATTAAAGTAACTGAGTGAGGCTTGGTCTCTCAAGCCTGCTTTTCTATTGGATAACATTTGGTAGCAGCATTCACTGTATTTTTGATCATACCTCCCTCATAAAGATTGTCACAAAAGAGGTAAAGTGGCAGGAATGAAGGGGTAAGTGGTAAGCAAGGAAAAGCCCTTGGGGGAATTGATGGTCATGTCTTTATTGTAACAAATTCCATCTGTATCTTGACCATGTCTTGTGGATAAGGAAACTGCAGCACAGGGATGTCTTCCCTGAACACCGTTTCCAAGGTCGTCTTCTCAAGTCACCCTTTGCCTTTGCCTTTGGTCTCTTCGCCTCTCGGGGTCTCGCTTTCCTTATGGACAAAAAGTGGCTAGAACCAGATCACAGGTCAGAAGCTGAGATGTCAACAACATCCAAAGGAGACTAGAAACTGAGGAAGTGGGCTGAGTGTGGAGGTAACAGAAAGGACAGGTCCCCAGAGGAGGCCACTGTCAGCGTTGGGCAACTGCTGGTCAAGGGATCGGGGTTCTCAGACCCATACAGTCTCAAGACAAAGGGGCTGGGGAGATAGCTCTGTAGCACAAGTGCCTGCCTGGCAAGTGCAAGGTCATGAGTTCAAACCCTGGTCCCGGAAAAAAAAAAAAAAGTCTCAAGACAAACTTGGAAGACCAGGTTTTGGGGCAGATTATCCAGTTTTCAGTAACAACCACAAATTCCATCATAAGGCAGCAAGACAGAAGCCATGCTCGTGTGACATTCAGCACCTGTTCTGCTGCTGGGCCAGATCATTCTCCTACCCACTTTTCCGCAGCCACGACTCCCTGCCTCGGGCAGAGCCCCTGTGTGCAAGCTAGGGCCCCATTTTTCTGACAGATGAATTCATGAATGATCTAGCAGTGCCACACAGACTTGGCCAACGTGAGTAACTAAGTCTGGTTCCTCTTTTGAATGTTGGTCCAAAGCATGGAGATAGTACATAAAGAAGCAGTTGGTAGCTAATGAGCATGCTTTGTATGCACCCCTCAGTATATGTCAGGCTCTGCTCTGTGCTCATGACATGTACGTGTCACCTACCCACTCTGTACTGTGCATTGAAGCTCCCTGCATATTTACTTATTTATTTATTTTGGTACAGGCCTTGCTATGCAGCTCGCACTCATAGCAATCCTTCTGTCCCAGCCTCCCCAAGGCTGGGATTACAGACATGTGCCACCCACCCACATGGTCTACATGGCATGCCCTGGGCTCTAGGCTGGCAAGGCATTGTGGTACCAGGGATCAAGCCTGGGTCTTTGTGCTCGCCAGGCAGGCGCTTAGACTGCTGAGCGATCTGCACAGACCTCCCTGCATACTCTTGGCTGAGGGCTTCTCTGGTTGTCTTAAGCTTACCATTGAAACCAATGGCAAAGTCCTTCCAGGGAGCACAGGGTCGCAGCCGCAGTGTTCTAATGTTCTTTGTCGGTGCCAAAAGAAGCAACGAGAGACCCGATGAAGTTAGGTCAGAGGACTCACCGCGATTCCCTCCCCAGTGAGCAAAGAACCTCTGAAACAACTCAGCTTTATTTAGGATAGTCAGCGTGATCTCGTGCACAATCACCTCAGCAAAGGAGAACCGTGTGCTCAGGCACTAACGTGACCACGGTCTCATTAAAGTAAAGGAGGGTCACGTGCATAGTCACGAGCACAACCAAGACCTCCATCAGCGTCCATCCTAGGGTTCACTCAGGGGTCAACCAAAAGCATTTCAAGAAAGGGAGAAAGCAACAAACAGAGAACCAACAGGTGAAGCTGCCCTACCACAGCTGCCTCTGGGCCCCGTCCATCATACTCTACTTTTTGAAATGCCCACCAGACTACATGCAGGGAGGAAAAAGGCCCGGGAATGAGGAAGAGCCACAGCGCTGTCACAGGCACAAGACAGACCCTCTTCTCACAAGGGACGGGCAGTGAGAGCTGTCAATGTTTGTGCTAATAATGTCCTGAAAGTCCCGCTCTGCACTGGAGTGCTGCGGGGAAAATGTCCTCTGGCTCTGTTTTTAGCTGATGAGAGTTAAACTCTCCACCACCCAAAATACTCTCGGCAAGGCTCCCCCTCCATGCGGGTGCTATTTGCTGCTTCCCTGATTAAGGGACAGTTATCTGCTTGGGATCATCTTTCTCCAAAGACTTGATCAGCGTGGGGTTTTTAAAATAAACGAGCGCAGATTATTTATGTTCCAGGGCCAAGACTCAAGTTTGCCGGCTGCCAGCTGCGAGGAAGATGAGTGGGGTCTGCTGGGCCCTCCTCCCTCGGCAGCACTGGAGGACGGAAGTCAGGGAGGAAGTCCCCTGCCCGGGGCTGCAGGCTACTCATGGGTAGAGGAGGAAGGCTGGGAGCAACCCAGGGCAGGCTGGACGATGGCGCAGAGGGAGGCCTGGGGACAAGGGCATCAAAGCGCCCCAGAAAACTGACTCAGTCCCTGGGCTTTGTGCACACTGTACTCTGGCAGTCCTAGCACTGGGGGGGTGACTGGGGTGGGGCTAGGGGGCTGAGGGGCTGAGCAGGAGGACTGCTGCAAGTTGGAGCCCAGCTTGATTCATATTTAGCAACTTAATGAGACGCTGTCTCAAAATTTTAAAAAAATAATCAGGATAAAGGGCTGCAGTTGTAGCTTCATGTGAAGGCTCTGGGTTCAGTCCCCAGTACTGGAAGCAGGCAAGCAAGCAGAAAAGTGGTCAGTTCTGTGTCCCTAAAAGGATTAAAACTAAATCCACTCTGAGCAGGAAAAGGAGACACTGAATGAGTGTGATCTCAGGAAGATTTTCTGCCCCCAAAGCCAAGAGCCCTTCACAGGACATTTCCTGAACAGAAGAAGGAGAGGCCTGCTGAGCAGAGAACAGGCCATGCGGGATTTGGGGCTTAGCCCTGCCACTAAGCCACTGTGTGTCCTGGGCCTGCACCCTCCTTCTCTATAAAGTGAGGGGGCTGGGTTCGAACCTCATTCTACACGTTGGCTGCACCGTAGAACTGTGGAGTTGCTGCCAGAACTCCCAGAGCGTTGGTGATGCCCAGTGGCTCTAAGGGAGCGGGGTCTCCCTTGGCGCACTCGAGGCCCTTTGGAACGCCTGAGTAGCTGACCCGCACCTCCATCAGCCACCGCAGGAGCCTGGGAGGTCCTCAGGAGCAAAGCCATGCTCCCAGGTACGCTGGGTGTCTTCACAAGGCCAGAGTGAGCTCCTCAGGGGAAGCCTCAAGCCCCGGGAAGCAGATGTAGTTTTGACAACGATGGACAGACAGATGTTTTGGGCCTGGACCCTGCCTCTGCCTTTCCCAGGGATGGGCAGTGCACCCCCTCCTTCACCCCCTTCTAGAGTGTAGTGAGGGAGGCCCTGGGCAGGAGGTGTCGCAGAGATGCCTTTTTGAGACCAATGAATGTGTGCCCTGCAGGTCAGGTGTGATGGCAAAGGTGGACAGATGCTGGGACGCTGGGACCTGTGGACCCTGAGTCTAGCAGCTGTGCCCAGGAGGACATGGTCCTGGATGCCCGGAGATCCAGATGGGCTGGGGAGGGCCTGCGCTCCACGCAGCTGCTCAGGGCGGGAGCTCGGGCCTGGTCTGGGTGCCCCTCCCCCACACCCACCCAGGCGGCCCAGAACTTGCGTGTCCAGGTGGCAGCAGGACGTGCGTGGGGTACGTAGCCTGGGCTTCTTGTTGGAGCACACACTTGGCCCTGTCTGGGTAACACCAGCTCGCCAGCCCTGCTTCCCTGGACTTCTGGGTTCGCTCTTCTTCCGGTTCTCTCTGCCTTGGTGGCTGCCTTCCATCTGGGAGCTTGTGAGAGATGCAAACTTTCAGCCTCACTCCGGAAGGGCTGAATCAGAAACTCAGCTCAGAGAGGTTAGTAACTTGTCTAAAGCCGCGTGGCTGTGAGAAGCAGCGCAAAGGAGTTCGGGGTCCGCAATCCCAGAGCCCCGCTCTCGCGGTGGAAAGAGAAACGTGCTTCTTACTGCCACCTGGTGGACAGAGTGTGATCAACCTCCAGCCTCCCGCTCTGGGGACCGCAGGCTGAAGCGGAAGCGCTGCGCTGCAGATTAGGAAGCCAGCCCGGGAGGGCGCAAGGGCATCACAAAACAGGCTCGCGCAAGTCTGCCAACCAGGTGGGGTTTAAGACTTTAACCAACTCCAGCCAGCGTCAAGCTCAAAGATTGTTTCCCGAAGGGCCAAGGCTTTGCATTCTATGGGGACCAGGCACAGCCAGCCCACTGGAGTCAGGCTCCAAGATGGTGCCTCTGTCCTTCCGGTATGGGAGAGGCAAAAGACCTGCTTCCTGGGAGTTCACAAGGATTCTGCCAATCAGCCTCTGTGGCCTGCAGTCCCGTGGCCCTGTATCCCACAAGAGCTCAGTACAAATACCCATTCTCAGGCGGTGTCCTAGGCCTACAGCCCATGCCTACTGGGGCTGGACACTATTCTGAACTTCCCGGAGGCCTGGCCACCCACACGCGTGAGAGCCTCTAGGCGCAGGGGTCTCGTGCAGGGTGAGCAGAGCAGCGCATAGGCCTATGCCTGCGTGAAAGGAAATAAATCCTTGTCCGGTGGGGGCTGACGCGAGAGCTGAGGAGAAAGGGCCCTGCTGAGGTCGTTTCCTGACCCGGAGGTCTCATCTGCACAGCTGGCTGGAGAAACAGGCATGGCCTTTGTAACCCCTACCGACCTGTGGCTTTGCAGCCGGGGCCTCCACTTAGGACCTGTTATCACCAGAGATGGGGAACTGGAAAAGATAAGGGCCCCTGGGGCACCTGGAGAGGCGTGGCCTGAAGGCATCGAGGGGTCCCACGGAGGGGAGGGGCAGCCCCTAGCGGAGACACTCAACTCGTCTCCATTCCACACAGCTCAGGTCCTGGATGGCTTCTCCCACCCTCTGCACTCAGGCACTGGGCTAGGTCAGAGAACCCCGCTTATTTCCCTTGTACAGGACTTGAGGAACCCAAACAGTTGTTACCAGCTAATGCTTCATCCAGGCCTTGTTTTTGCTTGGAGTGTGTGTGTGTGCGTGCGTGTGTGCTCAGGATGGGGGGCAGAGATGTGTTAGTCCATTCAGCAGATCTCCAAGGCGTACTTGGGCACACGCACGCACACACGCACGCACACACACCCAGAGCAGTCCCCTTGAAATTTCTAGTCAGAGTTTAGAAAATGGCCAGAAGAGGGCGTGTTTTCCTCATTCTGGAGTGGAAATGACCCCTCCAGCACGTGCCTGGCATAGGGCTGCTTGGCAGTTTTGGCGTTTAGGAAAGCCAGGTGCACTTGTCAGCCAAAGATTTCAGTCCTAGCCTAGAGTAGTGTCGGGAACACACAGAGGACACTGGCCTCACCCAGACAATGGAGGTCAACTGTCTTCCTTTCCTCCTGGTTGACTAAAACACCCAACACCCACAAGTTAAGGGAAGAAAGGTTTATTGAGCTCAAAGTTTGCTTGAGTTCGTAATTGGAGGGCTGCAAGGCCAGGTGGCTCATGGCAGAGGGGCAACTATTTTTGGCTACAGAAGACAGGAAAAGCAGACAGACAGACAGAGACAAAGAGAACAAGCCCAAACCTTTTCTGTCCCCCCCATTATATCCACTCTACTGGGATTAAGGCAATGCTAATACAATCAGTGGACTGCATCCTCTCTTAATCCCGGCACCCTCGATCCCAGCATCACACTACAGATCAATCACACACTGTAGAATCAGCCATGTCTGAAAAACCTCTATTGCCCCAGCGAGGCTTTGGGAGGACATCAGGACATAAGCCATGACACTGTTACTCACTGGCCATAGGCCCATCTCAAAGGTAGATACCATATGTCCTCTGTGACCCTGGGACAGGAGTTAAGGTTCTGAGAAGCTGCAAGGTGAGGTAGGCAGAGGCATGAGGGTAGAAATGATGGAGCTGGGGCCTCCAGAGTGTTCACATCCTTTGTGAGAACAGGAGAAAAGCCCACCTGGGCCAAACAGAGCCCCATCTGCTTACATCTCTGTCCCATGGTGAGACCTCCCGGGGCTGCAAAGGGTACAAACTTGGCCCCAGTACCGGGGGCTGGAGCAGACCATTTTCATCTCTGAGCATTTCTGAGCAGGAACCTGCCTTGGTATTTTCAGCTCCTTGCACAAACCCCAACAAACCATGACTGCTCAGTGAGTGTTGACTCATTAATTTTTTTCTCGTTTCAGAACTTTTATTTGTTTATTTTGATGGCTGGCTCAGCCTGCCCTCAGGCTAGGGCTGGCACAGATGGAACCGGGGTCCCTGCAGCCACCCAAGCTTTCCTAAGCAGGAGCTTTAGACCACTGAGCCATCCTGCCGGGCCCCGGTGGCTTTCTTTCTTGTCTGTTCTTTAATGTGCTTTGCTGTGGGCTGTGCAGTACATGTAAAAACATTTCTGCCTCCCCAGAGAGCAACATGGTTTAATTCTTTTGATGCCCAAGCCCTTTCGTTTGCTCAGCTCTGGTCATCTCTTTCAAATGCATTTTTGTTCCTTCCTTTACATGAAGTCCGGCGCAGCATCCACTGGCAGGTGGGAGTGGGTGCATTATCTATGTGGTGTTGACCTCACTAGTAGTACTGTGAATGGTACTAAGTTCAGCACCACAGTAGGACTGAGTCCTTCCAGTCAACCATTTTTGCATTGTGTTATGGGCACTGGTGTTCTATGAAGTTTGATCTGAAGATGAGATCTTTACCCACCTGACTTGTTGAGGTCCTGCTATGTGGTTTCTGCTTAAATTTAACCCTCACTACAAACTTATTTACAACAGGTGGTACGGAACCCAGGATTTCTGCACTGAGCCATACCTCCAACCCTTTTATATTTTTAAATTTTCATTTTATTTTTATTTATTTATTTTTTCTTGTTTCAGAACTTTTGTTTGTTTATTTATTTTTATGGCCAGCTCAGCCTGACCTGAGGGCAGGGCTGGCACAGCATGTGCTGCCAGGGATCAAACCGCGGTGCCTACAGCCGCCCATGCTTTCCTAAGCAGGCACTTTAGACCACTGAGCCATCCTGCCAGGCCCCACATTTTTAAATTTTTTTACGGGACAGCGTCTTGCTGTGTAGTTCAACTGGCCTTGAAGTCACTATGTCACCCTGGCTAGCCTTGAATTCATAGTAATCCCCCTGCAGCCTTATGAGTGCTGGGATCATAGGTGTGTGTCACTACACCTGGCTATTTTTAAATTTTTGAGACAGGGTCCCACCAAATCATTAAGTCTCCCGGGCTGAGCTCAAACATCATCCTGCAGAGTACTGGGAAGCACTATCTTGATGAATAAAGAAAGAAACAGAAATTCAGAGGGTTTTTATTACTTTTCCAAGATCAGACAGAGTCAAGTTTTGCATCTAAGATGTTTGGCTATCCAAGGCCACATAAAAGCATGCTGCATAGCATGATGGGTAGTCCCCAGGAAGTTCCCAGAGCAGCTGAGGCAGAGATCACACACAGACACACACACACACACACACACACAGATAGCACAGTCTAACCACATAAGG
This sequence comes from Myocastor coypus, assembly GCA_004027025.1. NCBI lineage: Eukaryota > Metazoa > Chordata > Mammalia > Rodentia > Myocastoridae > Myocastor > Myocastor coypus. Next base: position 78,196 of record PVJA010000536.1, on the reverse strand, counting down.
AACTGGCCTTAAGAATATAGGAAGAGGGGCCTGGTGGGATGGCTCAGTGTTCTAAAGTGCCTGCTTGGGAAAGCTTGGGCGGCTTCAGGGACTTCGGTTCTATCCCTGGCACCACATGCTGCGCCAGCCCTGCCGTCAGGGCAGGCTGAGCCGGCCATAAACATGAGTGAATAAACAAACAAAGGTTCTGAAACAAGAAAAAAATAAATAAATAAAGCATTCTTAAAAAAAAAAAAAAAGAATACAGGAAGATTATCAGCATTATGCGGGTGTATCAGTCAGCATCACATTCCTTAAACAAAGGACCTGATAAACTAACACATAAGGAGAAACATGGTGACTTTGACTCATGATTTGGGGGTCTTTAGGCCAAGACTGGGCAGCCCATTCCTTTGGCCTTGGGCAAGGATGTCATGACACCATGGGGCTTGTGGCAGAGCAAGCCACTTGTACCATGAACCCGGAAGCAGAAAGAACACATCATGGGCCTTAGTCCCTTTGAAGCCACACCCCTGGGTGACCTCCTACAGGCCCCTCACCCTAAGGGTCCAGTGGACCTCCTACTAGCTCCATCCTCAGGCAAAGCCTTTAACAGATGGATCCTGGGGAACACTCAGTGTGTGTACTACAGGGGACAAGGGTTAAAAACTGAACTTCTGATTCTGCGGTGAGAATCCGTCCCCCAGGAAGTCCCACCCAGCAGAACGGATCTGGCTTGGGTAGTGGTCAGAAAGTTTGGAAGCACTTGAATATTCACTGAAAGCATGCTTCCTCTGAGTCTCCCTTTACACACTATGAGAGGTTTTCTGAAAACATAATGGGTCAGAGACTTGGGCCAGTTCAGTCCCTGGAGGAATCATGTGTTTCCCAAGCAGAGTGCTGTAGTTAGGGTTTGCAAGGAAAACACAGAACACATCATTTATAAGATTTTTTGTATTGATTCAGTTGGAGCTGGAAGAAAAGATGAGAAGACTGCATTAATAGAGCTACAGAGGATTCATGCTCTAAGTGAGTCTCAGGCCACCAAAACTTCTCACGTTTACTGAAGGCTAAACACAGGCTAAGGAATGTGATTAATTTTGTATAAACAAACTGCTATCTACATCACCTTCTGGCATTCACCAAACTCTAACTTCACACGATACTAGTCAGTAAGGTCCCATGTAAAGGATCAAAGGACAGACAGGACACCTCCAGGAATTCGTTGTTGTATGTGGTCTTGTTTCCCAGCTCGCCAGAATTACAAGGGGCAGCATATATCCTTAGGCTCTACCCTTTGTTCTTTGCTCCCTCGGCACAGCAGGATTTTGGTTCCTATGACTGCATTTCCCCTCTTTTGCTTTTGCTGCACTTTATGAAGCATCAGAGCAAGAACTGTGGACGGGTGGTCCCTGGCTTGTTGGCTGTTGTGCCAGCAGCTGAAGGATCTGCCCTGGAGCCAGGTAGCGACGTTCAAGGTAAGAATCAAAGCTCTCCCATTGAGATGTAACCATCCTCAGCCACAGTGAGGTCCTGAGCTCCTCCAGCAATAAAAAAACTGAGCCCATGGCAACAAGATTCTCCAGGAGAACCCACAGCTCCTTTTCTTCTCTAAGGCTGCTGGCAACAACCCTCAGGTGGACCCTCCGCACCCAGCCAGATGTAGGGTGGAGTGAAGCCATACCATTCCTCTTGGTGGCCAGTGTGCTGTTGAATCCTACCTCTCTCAGACCCAATGATACTGAATCTACTGAAAGCTGTTGTCCGCCCAGCAGACCCTGGCCAGGCCGCTGCAATCACTGCAAGGCAGGCGGCCATCTTCCGGTTTGACAGCTCTACTTTCAGAAAGCAAGACAGGATGTGTTGGGGCAGGTGTCAGAGCCCAGAAAGCTGAGACTGGCCCACGGCAGGAGGACAGAGAAACCTGCACTGCTGTGCCTGCTATGAAAGGTAAGAATGGCATTTTAAAGAAGTGTTTCCACTGAAACATTTTAGCAGTTCTCAATGGAATCTGAGAAAAGTGTTAGTTTCTATTTATTCTATGGCAAGCAGTAACAGAAAAGGCCCTGGGCACTGCTTTGCATTTCAAATAGCTGCATGATGTTTGTCTCACGTGGTATGTATTTCTAAAACTAAGCAATCCTTGAACCTTATCTTGAAATATAGTTGAAATATAATAATGATGATGTAAATGGCACATTAACTTCCCGTTGCTGCAATGAAATATCCGAAATAATCATCTCGTGAAGAGGAAAGGTATGTTCTGACTCAGTTTTGGAGATGCAGTCCATGAAGGTTTGGGATCTTCGGTGGCAGGTCATGGCAGGAATGTGTGGCCAAGCCAAACTGTGCACCGTATGGCCAGGAAGCCAAAGACAGGAAGGGGCTGCTGTGCCCCACAGGCCCCTTTGAGGGACCATATGAGGTGACCCCCAAAGCCTCCTGCCAGACCCCGCCTCTTAAAAGCTCCTACTATTAGCACTGCTCCAGGGGCCACGTCTTTAACACACGGGCTCTGGGGGACACTCAACCCCAAACTGCAGCAAATGACACAGTAGATGTGGTGGCAGCGCTTGTTTTCCAGCCTTCCCTCACACTAGGCAAGTGCTCTACTGCTAAGCCACACTCCCTTTGGTGCCATTTCTTTAGAGCTACCAATTATTCTGTCCCCCTAGAGACCTCTGAGTCTTTCTCTCACAGCACCTATTATTCATTAATTGAATTCCAGGTCAAATTATTCATTTGGTGGCACTTGGGACTGAATCCGGGGCCTCTGCCCTGACCTACACCCCCGCAGACCTTTTGTGTTTTGAGATAGCATCTTGCTAAGTCAGTCAGTGGCCCAGGCTGTGACTGAGCTTGGAATCCCCTGCTTCAGCCTCTCTGAGTGCTGGGGGGACGGCCCCCATGCCCAGCTTCTAGTTGGGTAACTTACAGGTCTCAATTTCTTTAGACTTTGTTACTGGCATGCCACTGTGCTCTTTGGCAGTCTCACAAATCGATTTCCTTGATTTTTTGTGTGTGCATATTAGAACTTGTGTTATTGTCTTTATCAATCCCGGCCTCCAGTTCTGACTGGGGAAATGTGTTTGGTGGTGAGACTGGAGAGGAATTCTGAGCAGACGGCTTTTATGGCTTAACTCCTCCACGCTTTTGTTCTCTGTGGGGCAAACTCTTACACTGTGTGGCATCCTCAGTCCTCAGCGCCTGGCCTGGTTCTCAGCTTCCGGTTATTTACGCCGGAAACACTGCCACGGAGGCACCTTCACCTGGTCCTGCAGGATCGAGCCGTGGTCTTCACAGGATGCTGCAGCCGCTGTGCTTAGGTGTTAGGGATCAGCCTGGGCGGGGTAGAGGGCATGGGGAGCCCTCTGGGACACACCTCTTTCTCAGGAAATTGCACAGTGGCGCTTGCCTCAGCCCCAAGCTGGACCCCTGCCCCGAGCCTCCTCAGTGCCCCTGTTGTGATTCGTCCTGTGCTGCAACCTCTGCTGTCCGTGGGCGGACGGGCGGGCGGGCAGGCGGCCATCAGCATGGCTGCCGCTGCAGGAACACGGAAGTAGGAAGTTCCCTTTCTGGCCCCTTGTTGACGTTGGCCTCTCAAGTTTTTTTTTTTTTTTTTGTCTTTTTGAGACAGGGTCTTACTATGAAGTTCTGGCTGGCCTTGAGCTCACTTTTGTAGCCCATGCTGGTCTTGAACTCGCACCGATCCTCCTGCCTCAGCCTCCCTCAAGTTATTTTTATTTTTATTTTTTTTTTTTTTATTTTTTTTTTTTTTTTTTTTTTTTTTTTTTTTTTTTTTTTTTTTTTTTTTTTTTTTTTTTTTTTTCTGTGCTCTTTTTGTTTTTTTTTTATTTATTTATTTATTTTTTTCTTGTTTCAGAGCCTTTATTTGTTTATTCACTCATTTTTTTTATGGCCGGCTCAGCCCACCCCGAGGGCTGGCGCAGCATGTGGTGCCGGGGATCGAACCGCGGTCCCTGAAGCCGCCCAAGCCTTCCCAGGCAGGCGCTTTAGACCACTGAGCCATTCCTCCGGGCCCCTCTCAAGTTATTTTTAAATGAATAAAATATTTTAAGTTTCTGTTTTATCCCTGGCTCCGAAGACCGTTGTTTCCCTCTGTTCCATAAATGACCTCTTTTCCTCCTCGGCCCACTGTGAAATTATAATCCCTGACTCCCAGGTATAACTAAATACTGGAACTCTCTTTTTTAAAAAAGCCATAAAGGGGCCCGGCAGGATGGCTCAGTGGTCTAAAGCGCCTGCTTAGGAAAGCTTAGGCGGCTGCAGGGACCGTGGTTCAATCCCCGGCACCATATGCTGCGCCAGCCCTGCCCTCAGGGCAGGCTGAGCTGGCCATAAAAAGAAATAAATAAACAAACAGAAGTTCTGAAACAAGAAAAAAAAAAAAAATTAAATTAAAAAATTTAAAAAAGGCATACAAAGTTAACATTAAAAAAATAAATTTATTTTAAGCCTGAAATAATGAAGAACAAGCATTGACAAACTTGTAAAAAGAAATAAAAAATTAGAACATGAATGACATAAGACCCTAGCATTCTTCCAGCTAATCATACAACATATTTTTACATACAGACATTTTAAAAAGACACCTAACATTCTCAAGGTAAAAACAAAAGCTGTATCTGCTACATTCATAAATGCAACAGCTTCAGAAAGCATTGTTTCTCTAGAATCACTTGACTAAAATTACACGCATGATGATTACCTGTTCTATTTGTGAAAGTTACAACATACAGTTATGTGACATTCTTGTTAGACATAGCTTTCACAAAAACAGAAAATCAATTCATTTTATATCCTATTTCACTCCCTTTTAAATAAGGGCAAATAAAACATGTATGCTTCAGAAATAAAGTATCCCAACTTTTATCTATAATTTGTTCAAAACTTCAGAAACCCAGTAAGCATGGGATTATTTTGAACAATAAATATTATTTGGGCGGGGCCTTATAATAGCTCTTTGCCCAATTTAATCCATGCTGTAAATATCAGGAGCAGCTAGTGATGTGGTGCACCGCACGAGCTCGACCGACTAGAGAGACCTGAAGTACTCGGTATTCACAGACTAAAAACCCCAACTGTTCACTGAGCTGTCCCAGAGCTTTTTTCTCCCTATATTGAGTCTCTGTGGTTCACTGCTTCAGCCTACTCCAAAATGAGTGGCATTTAACACTTTAAAACGTTCCTTCCTAGTGAACACATTCCACAGATCAGGAAAATTCTAACTGGAAAGGGTAAATAACTTGTCCAGAGCTGTGGTGCCAGAGAGAAATACACACGGGATATGGAACTGGAGCTCCTGATGCTTAGCCATGTCCTTTTGGTAATATAATACATTCTCTAGGGTCAGATTCTATGTAACTTACTGCCACATGTTTAGTTACAGGTAATATTGGAGGCTCACTATACATCAGCTCATGTATTCTCACTTAAATCAAAACTGTTATTCACAGGAACATGTTCATCACCTGACTGGGTTTGGGTGTGCGAGCGTCATGTAAGCGCTGTGGTAGGGCAAATACCATCGCTAAAGATATTTCATCCGAGCCTAGAGCATGCCATGGTTTGTGTCCAGTTGTCCCCCAAAGCTTCGTGCAGTTATGGTTTGTGATTAGTTCATGATCCTGCGCTGGGATTATGGGTGTGGCCTGGGGCGGGGAGCCTGAATGCAACATACGGGAGACAGACCTGCTCTCTGAGCCGCTGTTGTGGCTGCTCCTCCCTTTCTGCTCCTGCTGTTTTGCTGCTTTCCACTGCCATGAGCTGCTGCTCTCTGCTATGTGCCACTCTGCCTTGGAGCCAGCTGATTACAGACTGAAACCTCCACCCACTGTGAGCTAAATAAGCCTTTCCTTTCTTAATTTTGGGTGTCGGGTATTTGGTCCCAGCCACAAGAGAGAAGTAATTGAGACAGAGCAACAACGTTTAGATTCTGTGAACAGGACACAGTGGCAGGCACCACGGAGGCACATGTGGTCCTCTCCTCCTGACGCCATGCGCGCAGCTGCACTGTCCCAGCAGAGGAGCTCTGCACAGTGCGCAAGCACGGAGCCTGCTCACAGCACACAGTACCTGCGCATGGCATTCCTCTGAGGGGAAGGGCACTACAAGGACACTACAATCAGGACAGTTAGCTTTCCAAGAGGTCCCCACTAATTAGGACAGGTGGGCCATCTGAAGTTACAGACCTTCAAGGCAACATATAGGCATCATATAAGAAATCATGAAACCATAAAAAATATATGTTGAATTTTCTTACTAGAAAATTGTGTATTGAGTAAAAGAAGGTAGTAGAAAGTGACAGACACTGGGTATAAACTCTACTGTTATAAGCTGGACTGAAAAACTAGTTAACCTTTATCCATGACAGTAAGGTGGCACAGAAAACAAGCCCAGATAGTGTGCACTGCGACGCCCTTGTTACCTAGGACACAAGTCTGTAGCCACAGTCACATTGAGACTTCCCAGAGCAGATCCTGCAGCCACCAACAGGGCCTGCTCCAAAACACTTTGCAAAAGCAGCACAGGAAACTGGGAAGGCTGAGCCTGCACTGTGGGGTTCGGGGGCAGGGCACAGTGTTGGGTCCTGCTGCACCCTCAGTACAGGCCGGCCTTGGTGCCACGAGACAGCTTATATACACAAGCTGCACATGAGCTTCCCGGTCTCACGGGAACCAGACCCCTATTGTGTCATTACAGAAAGTCTTCTAAACTTTCATTTTCTTCAAACAATAGGATACCAGGGGATTGAAGGAAGGGTCTGTGCACCTGAGGTGAGGGGGTCCAGTGCTAGGCCTCATTCCCAGCCCATTTACTTTGAGACAGGGCCTAAGTTGCCCAGACTGGCCTCAAATTTGTAATCTTCTTGCCTCAGTTTCGTAAGTAGCTTTGTTTTATCACTGTGCACCACCTTACCCAGTAAGAAAATACTTACTTTTAAAAAATAAATGGAGGGGTGGCCTGTAATCGCAGCACTTGGAAGGCTGAGGCAGGAAGATTACCAGACGCTGAGGCCAACCTGAACATATAATATCTTAAACAACAGCAACAAAAAATCAGTCAAGAAATTACTTTCAGGCATGACGGATGACTGAAAACGGAACACTAGATGAATGGTAGTGTTAACGTGACACAATCCAAAGTGTTTTAAGTAAAATATTGCTTAAATAATTAAGCAAAGTAGTAACTATTCATTGACAGCTCCTAAGTAACTTTCAAGTAAATGTCCACCTTATCAAGTCCACGTGGAGCTTCCCTGCTCACATCTCCCCACAGCTCTTCACGCTGTACTCCAGTGACTAAGGGATAATAACTTTTCCCTTCCCTTCAAATTGATGACTCTGACTGGTCCGATAATGTAAGGACTTTTGGCTTGTGATCTGTGGGGCTGTCGACTGGCACCTGCAAAAAGAAGCAGAATATAACAGATGCACAGCACCTAGTGAATGCTACTCTTAACAGATTAACAGCTGACTTACAAAAGAAAAAAGCTACGTAGCAGTGGCTCACCCTCCACACAGACTTCTCCCTGAAGTGTAACGACAATAGTAATCACTACTTACGGCCTTAACCTCAGCATCAGTAATGCCGATATTTATGTTGTGTCTTCTCAGGTCAGACTTGATTAAGGCTGAAACAGAATCATAAAGGGAGTTACCAAGAATCGTTACTTTTTTTTTTTTCATAAGCAGTAGTCTTCTTTGGGCATTATCAAATTGAACATGCTATAAAGCCATATTTAATAGCATCTCTGTACGTAAAAAAGATCTCTCTCTCAGACTACCTTAATTAGCAAGTCATTCAGAGTGAACAAACAGGCATACTTTTCACTAGAGGATTCCTGAAGGAAATAGCATGTAAACCACTATAACCTTATGATCAGTCGTGATACTGCAGATAAACACAAGGTATAGTGGGCACCTGGGAGACGAAAACACCTCTGCCAGCCAAGGGGCCTCGAGAAGGCTTGGCGGACCCTGAGACGAGAGGCACGCCTCTGATCCATCCCTCGGGCAGCACAGCCTGACAGCAAGGAGATGCTCAGCAAGGAGAGCAGCAGCCGCAGTGCGGAGGGGTGATCATGCTGCCGCGGGGCAGAAGTGCCTGGCTGTGAGGAGGAGTGTGGTGGGCAGGTGTGGGGTATTTCAGAACCAAATTTGTAAGATTTGGAGACTTGTGACGGCCAATTGTGAGCTTGGCCTGGGACAGGCGGGTCATGAGATGGTCACAGGACACTCACGTTGGAAGGTATGAGTGGACGTTCTGGGCGGAAGTGTAAAGGAGATCAGGGTCTGCAGATATAGACTCCTAAGTTACTAGTGTTAAAGCAGTTGTGTGAAAGTCACAGGTGGATCAAAAAGAATATAAAGAAGACACACGTTTGTGGCATTAAACAAACCATACCACAAAGCAAAAACAAAGATGAAAGTTGACGGAACATGACAGTTATACACATAACACCAGTGGGTGAAGTCAGCGGAGATGCGTTAACACAGCACATATCGTGCAGCTCTACCCATGTTACAGTGACAGGGCTTTGTTCTCTTTAATGGCTGAGTAAGATTCCATTGCGTATAAGCACATTTTTTTTGCCCATTCATCCACGCTGATGGAAATACTGAATCAGTATTTTGGGTACTGTGAATGAGTGCAATTTTTTTTTTAACATACTGATTTCTTTTGGATATGTACTTAGTGGGACTTATGGATAATATGGTAGCTTTATTTTTAGTTTTGAGAACTCTATACTTTTTCCATTATAGCTACACTAATTCATAGTTCAACGAATAGAAGAGAGTTTTCTTCACAGCCTTGGCATCACTATTTGCTTTATCACTTTGATAATGGCTAATGTAACTGGGGTAAGAAGAATCTCACCGAGGCTACAATTTCTATTTCCCTTATGATTCGTAATGTTAAGCATTTTTCCATATGCTTCACCATTTGTCTTTTGAGAAATAATTCATCATTTGCACATTTTTCATCATTTTGTTTTGCTGTAGAATCCTTTTTAGTTTCTTCTGCCTCCAATCGTGTAGGTAGTTTGTAAATATTTCCTCTTATTCTACAGGCTATCTCTTGGCTGTTTACTGTTGTACAGCTTTTTAGCTGAATATAATCTCACTTGCCAATTTTTGCTTTTGATGCCCATTTTTGGAGTCACATAAAAATCTTTGGGCCAGACCAGTGTCCTAAAGAATCTCTCTCTCTCTCTTTTTTTTTCTGACTACATAGTCCTCTGACTATAAAAACAAAGTCCTCTGACTTTACTGATGTGGTTGACTGTATCCATGACAAAATCCACCCAAGTGGACTTGGGGGCTGACCTGACCTTAGCAGGATGTGGCACTGTGTCTGTAGCTACCTCTGCCCACATCCCCTCACATGGCCTCATGGGTTGTTCACCCTCCACACCTTAGGGCCAGGATCTGCCAGCTTCAGGCCAGCTGCAATGCAGGGTGGCAGGCACAACCTCAGTCACTGTGGCCCTTCTGGATACCCTGGTTGGTGAGGTACCAGTACAGTGTCTCCAGGCAAACTGCTCCTTCACACAACCTCAAGATTTAAGAGACAGCATGGCCTTCATCCCAGGATGACCGGGACGTTTTTGACCAGCAGCTCTGGGTGCTCAGGCATGTGATGTCTCTCTTGACCATGCCTTATGAAAGGAGTTTGTAAATGGCAATCCAGTTCTTGGGCATCATCATCATGGCTCTGTAGGATCTGAGGCCGAGGCTGAAAAGACAAAGTGAGTCTCACACTTAAGACATTGATGCCCTATGATTCGGTTTTCATATGTTCTGAATTCTACACAGGGCAGTCTCATGCCCCAGAATCTCCAACTAAATCTCCAACTAAACTTTTTGTCTCCATTGTACGCCTGGCTGTCTTGTTGGGAACCGACTGGCTAGAGATATGTGGGTTTATTTTTAGAGTCTCTGTTCTGTACCATTACTGGGCTAGGTTCCCATTGCCTTGTGGAATGTGTTGAAGTCAGGGACCGTGCAACCTCCAAATTTCTTTCTTTCTTTTTTTTGGTCCCAGGGATCAAACTCCGGACGTTGCGCTTGCCAGGCAGGTGCTTAAGCCACTGAGCTATACCCTCAGCCCAAGGCCTCCATTTTTATTCTTTTCACTCAGTACTGCTTTGGCTACTGAGGTTTTTTACAGTTCCATAAACATTTCAGGAGTGTTTTTCTGTTTCTGTTAAACATCACTGTCTTTATGCCAGAGCACTGACTCTGTAGAGTTTTGGGTAGTGTGTACATTTCAGCAATCTTAGTTCTTCTGCTCTATGAACATGCGACCTCCTCCCACTTTTGGATGTCTTCTCCATTTCATGAGCACTTTATTTTTTTTTAAAGAATTTTTAAATTTTATTATTATTTTTTTTCTTGTTTCAGAAACCTTTGTTTATTCACTCATTTTTATGGCCAGCTCAGCCCGCCCCGAGGGCAGGGCTGGCGCAGCATGTGCTGCCAGGGATTGAACTGCGGTCCCTGAAGCCGCCCAAGCTTTCCCAAGCAGGTGCTTTAGACCACTGAGCCATCCCGCTGGGCCCCTCATGAGCACTTTATAGTTATCACTGTAATTTCTTTTCTCTCTGTTTATTCTTAGGTATTTTCCTTTTTGTAGTTATTGTACATTTCTACAGATTTGTTTCATCTAAAGCAAGCATAGCTACTTCGTTCATTTGCAGTTCTTGCTTGTCTTAGCCCTTTACTTTGTCTCTATATAGAGCTTTTACTAGTGAAATGAATTCTCTGTAGGCAACATATGCTTAGGTCTATTAAAATATTGGTCTCTTGGGGCTGGCAAAATGGTTCAGTGGTCTAAAGTGCCTGTTTGGGAAAGCTTAGGCAACCGCAGGGACCGCAGTTCAATCCCTGGCACCACATGCTGTGCCAGCCCCACTCCCAGGGCAGGTTGGGCTATAAAAAACAAAACAAAATAAAATAAAATATTGGTCTCTTAAACCCATTCAGCTTATCTAAATATTTTAATTGGAGGTTTTAATTTATTTACAGTTACCACTGACAGTAACAAACTACACCTGTCATCTGTTAATTATTTTCCTGCTGTATGTACATCCTTTGTTTCTTCCTTGCTGTTAATCTCTGTGGTTGGGTGGTTTTCTATAGCCACAAAGTCTGATCCCTTCTCTTCCATGTGTGCCTATTTGATCAGTGAGTTGTTGTATAATGTTGCGTTTTAATATGGTAGTGTCCTTTTGCATCCAGTTGAACTTCCTTCCTTATTTATTTATTTATTTTTATGGTATCAAGTATCGAACTCAGGAGCTTGTGCTTTCCAGTTGAACTCTTAAGCAGTTTTTAGTAATGAATTCCTTCAGTTTTCATGTATCCTAAAAAGGCACAATTTCCCCTGCACTTCTGAAGAGCAGCTTTCTTTCCTAGGTATAGCATTCTTGGTTGGCAGTTTTTGTTTTGTTTTCTTTCAACATCCTTGAATATACCATCCTATTCTTTCCTGGCTTGCAAATCTTCTGTTGAGACATCTGGCATTTGTCTAATGGAGATTCCCTTTTGTGTAGTTTGACATTTTTCTCTTGTGTTTAGAATTCTTTCTCTTTCACTTTATTACCTTACTTAAAATGTGCCTTGGAAATGGCCTGTTCAGGTTGAATCTAACCGGAGTTGAGTTTCCTGGACCTGTATATCCACACTTCTCCCAAGACTTGTTTTCAGCTAATACTGGTAAATATGCTTGGGTTCCCAGAGCGCTGGGATCACAGATGTGCTCTGCCACAACTGGCAGGATTTCTGCACTTTTAATAACAGCTTTTTATTGAGTTTCTCTTTCATATTATGACTTGTTTGTATTTTCTTTTTTTTTTTTTTTTTCTGTCTTTTTGAGACAGGGTCTTGCTATGCAGTTGACACTGGCCTTGAGCTCACTTTTGTAGCTCAGGCTGGTCCCGAACTCGCACCGATCCTCCTGCCTCAGCCTCCCGAGTGCTACGATTACAGGCGTGCGCCACCACGCCCAGCTTTGTTTGTATTTTCTGTCTCACTAAGCCTTCCTCCAATCATTACATTTCCTTCAACCAATCTTATGTCAGGTTACATACATATTTTGTGTGTGTGTGTGTGTGTGTGTGTGTGTGTGTGTGTGTGTGTAAAAGACAAGGAAGAAGTAATATAAAGTCAATGGAAAATGGAAATATACTTTTTAAAGTTTCTAATACTAGGAGAAAATATCATACCATGTCTTACAAATAGATTGTAAGTCAAAGATACACAGTATAAATCATAAAACAAGAATTAAATTATATTCAGAAAATTAATGAAATATTAATTAAAATTAAATATTTCAAAATAAGATTGCAAAAATTAAAATTGAGTCAATGGGGCCCAGCGGGATGGCTCAGTGGTCTAAAGCGCCTGCTTGGGAAAGCTTGGGCGGCTTCAGGGACTGTGGTTCGATCCCCAGCACCACATGCTGTGCCAGCCCTGCCCTGGGGCGGGCTGAGCCGGCCATAAAAATGAGTGAATAAACAAACAAGGGTTCTGAAACAAGAATAAAAATAATAAATAAAAAAAAATTAAAAAAAAAATTGAGTCAAAAAATAAATTTCCTTTCAGACATTTTATAAATTTCCTATTAACAGAAAATTATTGCACACTCTCTTTTTTTATTGCACACCCTTATCTCCTTACTTATCTCCTTACTTTCTTATCTCCTTACTTTCTTGGGCTTCTCGTGGCTTTGTGTTACATACGCGTATCTTTTATTTTTAAGGAGAAAACACTTATTTAACTCAGTCTGTGGAGGCTCCGTCCGCAATCAGCAAGGGTGGCATGGCAGAGGAGCAATGGTTCATGGCAGAAGAAGCCAGCAAAAGTAACAGAGAAAAAGGACTATATGTGCACATCCTATGCAATAGGCATCTTTTCCAACATTAGGGGATTCTGAATCTCTGATAGAGAGCATGCTTTCCTGTGAAGGGGTGCTAGGCTGTCAGTGAGAATGGTTACGTTAGCTTTTGTAAGGGATGGCGTCTAGCAAAATACCCTATTTGCTTTTAGAAATGGAAGAGACTAAGGCAGAATTCAATTTAGTTTAACCACTGCCTGAAGTATTCACATAGAAGCAGCCTTGCCTAAATTATCCCATTCCTTGCTCCCCCCATGCCTTGTCAGAACTTCACATATAGGAGATATGGAAGACAGGATCCCTTTAGGACAATAAGAGACAGGCTATTTGCTCATGCTTAGCCATAAATCCCTCTGCCCAAGACCTCACACCTATAGGCTATAGGAGCATCACATTCCTGCAGTGACCTCGCACCTATAGGATATAAGGGGCACTACGTCCCTGCCTGGTTGCCATAGCAACAAAGTAACTATAAAAACAAGTAGGGAACAAAGAACTTGGCCTTTGTGTCCTCCCAGATGGGGAGGGCAACACATAGGTCACTGGGTAATTAAAATTCTGTAAATGCTTTTAGTTTGGTTTCCCATGGGCAATATATCCAATCCTGGCCGTTACACTTTGACTCTAAGAGGATTCTGTAGTGTGGTCTCCGTATAGTTCTCAGCTATAATCCTTGTCAGCCAGATCTATGGCTGTGCTGGCAGCCTACACTATAGCTGTTTCTGACCATGGTGCTGTGGCATGGTTTTGCTCAGGTTGGCACTGCTGCCTAGATGGCTGTCAGGTTGGGTGTGGGTACCTAGAGGTGCTACAAGCTGGTGGCTATGTGAGAGAGCTCTCCACTGACCAGGGCTGCCATTTGGCTGGCTGCTGCCAAGCATGGGTGCATGTGGGTTTGTGAGAACCACAAGCTCTGTGTTGGCTTCTTCTCTCTGCATATCTGCCTGTTCCCTGGAGAACGGGGACCACATGGGTTTGAATGCCACATCTCATCTTCTGTCTTGGGCTTTGCGCTGTGCAGCTGGGCTTGCATTACTACTGCAACCACCAATGAGCAAGGCAGAATGACAGTGGAGTCTCAAAATGGTGGCATCACCTGCTGTGACTACCAGCCACCAAAACAGAATACTCTTGCAGCAGTTTCAAGATGGTACAGCGTAGGGCCTGCACCTCAAGAGTGTGTAACAATGGCATCTACTCTGTGACCATACAGTACATGAACAATGGCAGCTGCGTAAAGCTCACCTTGAGGCTGCTGTGCAGTCATCCACAGTGGCAGTGGGGACCTCGGGGATCTCTACCTCATCTGTTTCCCAGGATAAGCCTGTCTGGACAGACGACAGTGTGGCAATGGCAGGGCACCTCACTGTCCTCTTTTATGAAACTCCTTAAGGACTTTGCCCCTCTGCTGCTACACTAGTGTACTTCCTGTCCCTCTAGTCAGATTCTAGTTTGTGGTCCTTGGTTGTAATGAGAATGTGCAGCAGACCATTCTACCCAGGCTTCTTGACATGACAACACTAAATGGTTCCTCTTTGGTCTTCTCTTTGCTTTTGGAGGTTTCTTAGTCTGCAATGCTAGGGACTGAACCCAGGTATTCTCTACCCCTGACCTATGTTCCCCATCCCTTCTGAGACAGGAACTTGCTTTTTTATTTTTTATTGCATTTAAGTATCACAAATCTTTGTTCTCAATTCTGAAACGGCAGATAATGTCACTGTGAAAGAGGTCCCACAAACTCCAGTCAAGTCTTTAGTCAGTATTACATCCCACTCACACTGTATAAATAATCAACCTGAGAAAAATTAGTCAACCTGAAACATACAGAAGTGAAAGCAAAGAGTGAATAGTTTTATAGGCAGATGATCCCACTTACCTTGAAGATTAATTTCCAAATTTACATAGTCACAGAATTGTCAATTGGGAAAATAAAAAGATCATTTTAGAAACACTAAGTTAGGGGGCTGGGGAGATAGCTCCGAGGCACAAGTGCCTGCTGGGCAAGTGCAAGGTTGTGAGTTCGAACCCTGGTCCCACACACACAAAAAAAAGAAACACTAAGTCAGGCAAGCATGCAAAATTCAGAATATTCAAAAAATGAAAGTCCCAGTTGCCCAAATACACTCCCCGAGCAAAGGTGAATTCGAAGGTGCCTAACAGAACCAAAAGCAGAAGAAACAGACTGGGACACTTCAAGATCACCACAGTTGATTCCCTGGTTTTATAAATGAGAGCCAGCAGACTCCAACTGGCGAAGCCCACAGGTAAGATCAGGTACACAGATCTAATTCCCAGTAGTATTTGTAGTTACATAAACTTAAAATACAAGAAGAACCACCCAGAAACATTAAGTACACTGATTTAAATAAAATCGCTCAAAACAGACAAAGAGGAAAGAAGTGGAGCCAGTAGTACAGCACAGCAGCACACATGTTTATAGGCAAACAGAGAAGAGGTCTCATTTTAACACTTTTCAAGAATACAATCAAATCTCTGTCCAACTCTCATTTATAAGAAAATGTGCTAGCTTTAAACATTCACGTTTAGGGTTGGGGAGATAGCTCAGTGGAGTAAGTGCTTCCCTGGCAAGCATAAGGTCCTGAATTCAATCCCTGGTACTGCAAAATAATTAGAAAAAATAAATAAAAATGTATATTCATCACTCTTCTGTACATTTTTCACGTTGTTTTCCTTTTTTGTGGTGCTGGGGCCAAATCTAAGGCCTCACACATGCTACCCAAGCATTCTATCCTCAGATGCAATCCCAGGCCTTTGCCTATTCTTTAAAACTAAGCACTGGGTTTTTTAATATATGTACATTTTAACTGCAAGTCTAGGAAATGCACAAAATTCAGTGTAAGAGAGTCCACTAATGAGCATATTTGCCCTTATCCCCCTTAATTCTAACCTTAGAATTTAAAAAATCTTTTTGAGATTTTATTATGCAGAGATTTTTTTTCACTCCATATCATCTCCAGCCAAGCTCTGCGCACCTACAATGCTCTGGATAATGCTTGGGAGCTTAGTGAGAAGCATCTGGAACACTGGTGGTGGAAGAGTTTGCTGTAACACTTGCAATGACTGCTGTGGCTGTCCAGATATGGCAACTGCATTTGTCAGAGGGCCCACATCCTTCTCATATTCACCATGTGATCACTGTTATCAGTTAATTCTAAACAAAAATTCAAAGCATTGTTCCAAATTCTCTGAGCAGAACTTTATAGTAATATAGTTTCAAATTAAATACTGTGTACAGGTCTACCCTGAAGAATCTGTTACAAAGTACTCAGGGCTGTGCACTGGTACAGCTGTCAGTTGATGCAATTTGTAGGTGACAGATTGGCTGATCCAATCAGCATCGTGTGATCTTAGCTAGGTAAATTAACTTTCTCTGGCACTTATATTGGCCATTCCTTCTTATAAATGCTGGACAAAACCTGGAGCCAGTAACTCTTCACCAAGCTGTATTTCTTCAAGGAAAAATTTCTGAACAGCTTGAGCATCTTTTAGGTCAGACAAAAATGTCACAGAACATTTTTTGTCTAGTAGACAAACCTGTGAAGTCATTATAAGTAACCATGAATATAGGACCTTGGAAAGCCCAGCTCTCTCCTTGGCAAGCTTTTCTTTCTTTCTTTCTTTCTTTCTTTCTTTCTTTCTTTCTTTCTTTCAGATAATTTTATTTGCTTCAGAACTTTTGTTTGTTTATTTATTTATTTATTTATTTGTATGGCTGGCTCAGACTGACCTGAGGGTAGGGCTGGCACAGCGTGTGGTGCCGGGGATAGAACCGTGGTCCCTGCAGCCGCCTAAGCTTTCCTAAGCAGGCACTTTAGACCACTGAGCCATCCTGCTGGGCCCTTTTTTTTTTTTTTTGTCTTTTTGAGGCAGGGTCTCACTATGCAGTTCAGGCTGGTCTTGAGCTCACTTTTGTAGCCCAGGTTGGTCTTGAACTCACATCGATCCTCCTGCCTCAGCTTTCCGAGTGCTGGGATTACAGGTGTGTGCCACCACACCCAGCTAGGCTTCTGTTTCTTTCTCTGTTCTCTTTCACCTGTTTTTTTTTTTTTTTTTTTTTTTTTTTTTTTTTTTTTTTTTTTTTT
>PVJA010000536.1:19619-61093 GCA_004027025.1 Myocastor coypus | reverse complement strand
AGAGATTGAACTCAAGCCCTTGCACTTACCCGGCAAGCACTTATTCCACTGAGCTATGTCCCCAGCCCCTCTTTCATCTGTTCTTGAAGTGGGGAGCACTTTGCCTCTTGCAGTTGAAGTAAATGCAGTAAAGAGGGCCCTGCACATGCCAGCAGCAATAATGCTCTTCTGACCTGCCAACTCCTTTCGACTTCAGTGTGCTGGGCGCAGCAGGCCTGCACCAGAGAGCTTGGCCACAAACCTCAAGAGCTTGCTAAATTGCTCAGGGGGGATTTGAGTTTGCCATCTCCTGACTCTGCTTCTCAGCGACTGAATTAATTGTGGGCCACTATACCCAGCTAGTTTTTCACATCTCCATGGATATATCCTTAAGCCCAAAGATTCGTTCTTTGATCATGTCCAGTCTAATAAATCACACAAAACCATTCTTCCTGTTACCATGTTTTTGATTTTCAGCAGTTTTTGGTTTCTTAGACTTTCAAGCTTTGTATTCTACCAGCTTTTCTTGCACACTGTCTATTTTACTAAGTTCCTAATCTAGTAGTTCTAGCATCTATACTATATCCAAGTATGGTAATGTTACTTGTCTTTTCTTTAAATTGTATTTTTTGCTTCATGGTAAATTATTCATTTATCTATTTATTTTCATAGCCAGACATGATACATGGGTAAAAAAGACAGCTGTGAAAAGGCCTTAGATAATGTGGATGGTGGCATGCAGCGGAGAAGCCTTCTGTCACCTCCTAAGTAGAGGATGGGAGGTAGCTCTGGACTAGGACTCTTACATGTGACTCCCATAGGACAGGATGGCCAGCAGGGCCCAGGGTGCACATTTTCCTTCCCTGGAGGTCCACCTGAAAGTGTCCTGGGCTTGGGCTTTTCCTTTCCCCCAGGTCAGCTGGCTCAGGTAAATCCCAGCAGGGTGGATGCTGGTGAAGGAGTCCTCCTGGGGCACAGCCTATTGAGAATACTGGACCGTGCTGGCCTTTCCTGAAAGGTTCCTGTCCCTTAGCAGCTGGAGCCAGCACTCCTGGAGCATGAGTCCCGTGTGTGGGCTGCCGTGCAGTCTCTCCTGGAGGTTTTCCACACACAGCCTCCAGCAGCCCACCAGCGGCAGTCCCGGGGTCCTACAGCAGCGCTGGGGCCCACTGGGTTCTGCTGCCAGGGTCCTGTCCTGCTTCTCCAAGTGCATCTGCTGTTCTCTCCAAACCAGGAGTCCAAGGCCTGCACTATGCTCTCGCTTCTCTTTTGGCTCAAGAAGTATTGTTGCTATTTTCAATCTGTTCAGCTTTTAACCTGTTTTTAGTATAGAGCAGCAGTGTTTAAGCCTTTTGTTTGCCAGACTAGAACCTGTAGGCCCAGTGTTACCTTTGAAATCCACACTGCCCCTCATAATTCTGCTCCACTGCTGATATTTTAGAAAAATGCTCAATCTAAATTAATTAACATTTATAGATGGTAGAGGCATTGATGTAAAACTGGTGTTAAAGATATAGATGGTAGAGGCATTGATGTAAAACTGGTGTTAAAGACTTTTTTCACTTTTAAATTAATTCCACATGCTTGAGTTATTAGAATTAATATTCATGAATTTTGTATAAAAGTAACATGAGCCAGGCATGGTGGCCTGCTCTTATAATCATGGCATCTGGGAAGCAGGAGGATTACAAACTTGAGCCCAGCTGAAAACTTATTAATTTAGCAAGACCCTGCCTCAAAATCCTAATGTTAATACTGCTACTAAAAATACTCGTAAATACAAAACCCTGGGGGCAAAACAGCTCAATATTGAACAGCCCAAAGCCTTGGGTTCAATCCCTGTATTGTACCCCTGCCCCAAATCTGAAAAGGAAGCATGATACTGTTCCCTCTATAGTGTACTCTAACTGACACATGATTGTTATTGTCTAGAAATTAAGAATCAACAAGTATTTAGGACATGGCAGACAGCATTCATATCTCACAGTTTTCTCTGTTTTGTTCTGAGAACTAAAGATAAGAGAGTAAAAATTCCTCAGGACAAGATGTCCTTCTTTGGGAATAGGGTACAATTCTGTTGTCTGAGTGTGAAGAATAAATAATAACCTGGGTGGCTGTGCGTATCTAAAATAAATATCAGGAAAGATTTCACCATGCAGCTTAAAAAAAAAGTCAGGTAATCAAACATAAAGCTTTGATTCACATCTCTCTTACGGATTCTGTCCTCAAATTGGGCTATTACCAATTTGTAAAAATTTCCCTTTGAATATCCATGGATTCACTCTCACACTGGTAAAGGTCGCAGGAAGAAATGCACAAAGCCAAGTAACAGCAGAGGGTAGCCTGGGCTTGGAAACACTGCTGGGCGCTGTCCGACCAATTCACTGTGTCAAAGGACACACAGCGACAGGCGTCCACTGTAGAGCTGCTTGCTGGATGAGTAGGGGAGAAAAATCCCACACCTCTCGGGGTTACAGTGGTAATCTGTACCATCAATGTATAACAGCAAAGACAGAGTTTTCCTTCTGAATTCTCAGAGAGGTTAAGTAATCAGTCTACAGTCACACAGCTGGTGAGGAACAGACTCAGAATTTGCAGCAGGGCCCTTTCCACTGTTACAATGGTTTTCTTTCCTATACAGAGTTGTGGTTTTGATCATGAAACCTCCAAATTGAATCGACAGCTTCATAACCTTAGAAGGAATAACAATATCATGCTTCTTACCTTATTTTTCAACTGTAAGCTCTGCCAAACCATGAGGACGCAACAGACATGAGAATGAAAATATGCAAAAAGCAACACAAGGAATATGCTTTTGCCACACAACACCCTAACTTACCCGTTAAAATGGTGCCCACAAATATCCAGAAGCAGAGGAAAATATTCCCTACCCTAGGACCATGGTCTGTTATGAGCTTTCCTTGAACCAATGTGAACAAAATCCCAAAAACCTGAAATAAAAGAAATTAATTTTTATTAATTTTGTTTCTTTAAAACACATGTACATGTTTTTCCCCCTCAGGACCTTTTACGACTACTTTTCTTTATTCTTTCTTTCTTCCTTTTTTTTTTTGTCTTTTTGAGACAGAGTCTCGTATGTAGTTCAGAGTTCAGGCTGGCCTTGAATTCACTTTTGTAGCCCAGGCTGGTATTGAACTCACATCGATCCTCCTGCCTCAGTCTCCTAAAAAACTACTTTTCTTTACATGAGTTGGCTTCTAGAAACATCCAATGAATATTGAGACCATTAAAAGAAAAACTGTGGTTAAACCCATTACTCACTAGACCCACTGGTAAAAAATAGTCATCAAGACTTTGGAAAAGCCACAAGTTTACCTGGGCAGCCGCATTCAGAAGACCAGATGAAGTGCCTTCGGACTCAGGGTAAGTGATTTCAACAGCAAACTCAAACCCCAGGGGGAGGTAACCAGTCATGAAGAAACTAGGGAAGCCATACCAGAATTACAGAAAGGATCACCAGAAGGATAACAGCGCTCAGCTGACAGAGCTGTTCTACAGGCCAGACCTAGTCCAATGGCTAAATGAGTATCTTGAGGTTGCTATGTGAAAGTGAAAAATTACTCTCAGTAACCAACCAGCCCAAAGTCACAAGAACAGAAAATTAAAACAATTCCTAATTTTTTATTTCTTGGGGAAAAATCACCCCTACTTTTTACAGTCAGTCTTTGTAACCAGTGAAGTTTCTTAGGCTCTGTAAGGCTTATACATTTAGACATTTTTCACCAATAGCATACCAAAAACCAATGTTAAACTTTCCTTTTTCTCTCATTACCTCCTTTTCCTTTTTTTGTGTTTGTTTGTTTTTTGCAGGACTGGGGTTCAAACTCACAACCTTGTGCTTGCCAGGCAGGCACTTGTGCCATGGAGCTATCTCCCCAGCCCCTCCTTTTCCTTTTTTTGATGTGAAGTTAGTTTTGTTTTTCTTCCTAGGAGTAATTATAACCAGTGACTGCGCGTGCATCCCCACCTCCGCTTAAGATGTCTTTTGTTTTTTTTTGTGGGACTGGGGTTCAAACTCATGACCTTTCATTTGCTAGGCAGGCACTTGTGCCACAGAGCTATTTCCCTGGCCTGCTCCTCTTAAAAAAATTAAAAAAAAAAAATCTGAGACAGGGTCTGCCTAAATCACGATTTCCCAGGCAGGGCTTGAGTTTGCAATCTTCCTGCCTCGGCTTCCAGAAGGCTGGGGGAGACAGGTGTGCACAAGCACACTAGGCTAAACTATTTTTTTTAACAGTTTTGAAAAACTATACATTTATATGCACACAATAGATCTTTTAGAGTTAAAATCCTAAACAACCTTTAAGTCAGCTTTAAAAATGAGTAAGCCACAGTAACAACACTCCAGAATTATAGCAATTGCACCGTTTCTCCCGAACAACCCTGATACTTACCCAAGGATCCCTCCAGTGACAAACACGACAATGATGTCAAGCTCCAATGTGAAAGTAAATATAATCATCCCAACAAAAGATAAAATGTAAACTATCAGAGTAGTCTGTCTAGAAGAAAAAAACAAAACCGTTAGGAATTTTGCTGATTCCCTTAGGCATATAAAAATCATGTTGCTTGCCACTGCTGTAGCCATACTATTTTTAAAATTCACTACTTCTTATCTACCGAAAATGCATTCACCAAAACATAGATTTTGAAGGTTAAATTTTCTAAAAATGTAATGATAAAAAAATATTAAAGGTTCACAGCAGCAGGCCACAAAACACATCACGTACAAATCTCAATCAGAAAAGGCTACTCACGTACCTAAGAACTCCAACTCCACGTGAACCATATTTTAAGATTCAAATCAAATCTCCTCTCTTCCCAGGGCCTTCCCTACCTAGGCACCATGAAAGAGTCTCTTTCATCTTCTTATCACTTGCACCTACACTGCTGGCACAGATGATGCCAATTTTAGTCTGATTTTAACTTTGCAAATGCCTGACCTTCCCCTGGGGATAGAAATCCTCAGACAGGAGAGTTGTATACAACAAGAGATGGGTGACAGCAGCTACGCCAGGAACCAAACCTACCCAAAGAACTCCACCTGCCAAGTTTTCTGACCGACAATGGACCAAAGACTGCTAGGAAATTTAACCTAGCATATGCGCTCCTTTCATTGACAAATTGAATGGATTTCACTGTTAAGCTATAATTTATAATAAAGCCTCAGGCAATGTTGTCTTAAGTTATGGGGGAATTATCCTGTAGAATTTCAAGATTGGAGCTGTTCCTGGAGCAATTAGAATAATACATTTATACAGTAGTATAAATGTATATATTTATACAATAGTATAAATGTAGCCAGATCCTGAGAAGTGTGCATGACAGAGTTCCATATTTCATTCACTGAGTTTATTTCCTCTGTTTTTTTATTTATGAACAGCTCTATTCACTAGTTTCCTACAGCAGGGCTGGGGATGTAGCTCAGCAATGCAACGTCCGCCTTGTAAGCACAAGGCTCTGGAGTTCAAGTCCCAGTCCAAAAAGAAAAACACAAGCAGAAGGAAGAAGTTTAGGTACGGCCAGAGATGTGGCCTGGGGCAGGGATGTAGTTCAGTGGGAAACCACTTGTTTTTCACTCAAAGCTGGGGGTTTGATCCCTAACACCACAAAAATATACCCCAAAAAAAAAAAAAAAAGGAAGGAAGGAAGAAAGATAGATAGATAGATAGATAGATAGATAGATAGATAGATAGATAGAAAGAAAAACTGGCCATTCTGTTAGGGCCAAAGCAGAAGAATGCTGCCCCTGAAACCATGTTCTGGGCTCCTAGCTAGTACCACTCCCTCCTCCTTCTATGCTAACATTCTGCCATATATAGGCACTGTCAAAATAGCATTCTTCATATTATGCAGTATATTATAATTAAATGATTCTATGGTTTAGGAACATTTTGGTCAAAAATTTTTATAAAAAAAAGAATTTAATGGTCAACAATAATTTTTTAAAGAACAATATTTTTTATTTTAAGTCCACAAAAAAGGAAAGCAAGATCAAGTATGTCAAAGTATGTCATCTGTATTTTTGAAAAATACAGATGTACTCCCTCCTAAAGACGTGCATGGGTATTGCTAGAGACCCAGGAAGAAGGTTCATAAGGTATCCAAGTTCACAAAGTTAAAATACCTATGACCAATAAAATAAAACAAAACAGCAGGGGAGATAGCTCAGTGGCATAAGCACTTGCTTGAGAAACACAAGGTCCTGAGTTCAATCCTTGGTACCAAAAAAAAAAAAAAAGGGAGAGAGAAGATAAAACACAACAATATGTAGATTATTGAAACATTCACTAAATGAAAGGAACTTGCAAAAATACTAACATTTTAAATCTCTTAAGAGGGCTGGCTAAATAGCTCAGTGAATTAAAGTGCCTACAATCAGGCACAGGAGCTGGGGCTGGCCTGCCATGCCAGCCCTGCCCCTGGGACGTGCTGAGACAGCAATTGAGACTGGGCATGATGGCGTGCACCTGTAATCCCAGCTCTTCGAAGGCTGTAAACAGGCAGATCACTATAAGTCTGATCTAGTAGTGAGACCCTGAACGCCCTGTAGACCCTTCCCCCGCCCAAAATAAACAAATAAATAAAATAAATCCCTTAAGATTAAAAAAAAAAAGTAAAGTTCCACAATTCAAACCTCTGACTACACACTGCACATGCATCTCCTGCCACTCACTTGTATGTTTTGGTGTAGTCCAGCCACAAGCCACACAGAATAGAGCCCAGCATTCCAGCCACCACCAGCGTGAGCCCGATCCTCCCGGCATTCACTTCTTGATCCTGAAAAGCATTTGCACAAGAAGCTGATCAGACACAGATCCTGCACAAGCCACCCCTTTACACAGCTGGGGATGAGCAGCAACATGAGCTGCACTGCAGGAAGACTCAGTACGTGAGTTACAGCTGAGAGGCGGAGACAGGCAAGATCAAATAAAGCCAGAAAAAAACAAAACAGAATGAGAAGAAAGGAAAAATTTTTTGGTCCTCCACGATTAAAAGTGTAATTTTTTTTTCTGTGGCTGGCTCAGCTCACTCTGAGGGCAGGGGTGGCACGGCATATGATGCCAGGGATCCACTCCAGTCACTATGCCCTTGCCTAAGCAGGCACTTTGGATCACAGAGCTATCTCATTGGCCCCAAAGTGCAATTTTTGTTATGGTTCTTAAGTAATTTATAAATGTCTGAAAAGAGTTTTACATAGTATAACTCCCTTCACCTTTTATGAGCAGAAAGGTCAATCAGAACTTGGTATTTCCTTCTTCATACTTACACTGATTCCTTTGAAATGGTTTACCTTTTCCCATATAATCAATACCTTACTTCAAACAAAAGCAGCACTGTCATATGGTAATAACTCTGCTTTCAGCTGGATGTGTTGAAGAAGGAAGACTGCAAATTCAAGTCCCACCCAGCAACTTAGCAAGCTGCTGTCTCAAAAAATAGAAAGGACTAGGGATGCAGCTCGGTACAAAGGCCCTGGGTTCAATCCCCAATGCCACCAGAGGTAAAAGAAAAATCTGCTATCAACGTTTTATGAATTTAACTAAATGTATTTATAAAAAGTATGGGAGATCACTGCTTTGGATTTAGCTCTAAGGGACCAGAACAATCCAGAATGGAATTACCTATCTTGTGCCACAAAGTCACGGTGAACTTGAAAATGGCCCAGGAGAGCCAGCGCAATGGCCTCGTGAGCGAGTGGCACGTGATGAGCAGCCTGCTGCGTGTTCCTCTCTGCTTCTTCTGCCCTTCTCCACCTAGAAAGCCTGTCCTCCCCTCCACTTTCAGAATGTCTTTCAGTTCAGCAGAGGCACTTCCTGACTCCACAGATCTTTCAGTTTGATGAAATCTTATTTCACAAATGTGTTTTCATTTAAAACAAAAGTAAATCTTTTACGTCAACAAGATTGTAACCATAAATCTTATGATTACGTTTACAGGAATCATATGGAGTAAAGAAAAATCTTGGCAGTGTGTGCAGTATGATAAAAGCAGAAGCTTACCTCATAGTATGTCAGTATTATTTGGTTTAATAATGTTGAGACTGAATAAAATGCTCCTGTCATGATACCTACAATAATAAAGAAGAAAATGTTTACACACACACACACACACACACACACACACACACACAACTTATCAGTTCGTCAGGTGACCTGGAGTACCATGCAACAGTTATGATTTCAGGCAGGTGACAAAATTAGGAACGCAAGCCATTCCCTTTGAGGATCAAGTGTGCTGATCAAGTTAATCCTAAATTTACAAGAGACTGGGCCATGATTCGGCTGTGTCCCTCAAAGATCATGAGCTGTAAGCCTTCCCCAGAATGGTGGGGGCTGAGGGGACGGAAGCCTTGACAGGTGCAGCCTAGAGCCAGGTCACTAGGTCATGGTGCACCACCCACAGAAGCGACGGATGGTAGTCTCACAGGAGCTGTTACAAAGCAAGCTGGCCTTACCTGCTGGCCTCTGAGCACACAGCCATCTCCCATTTGCTTCTCTCCTAGGCTGTGACACAACAAGAGCTTCACTGTCCACTGAAATGACACAGCTGCCTAACCTTGGACTGTCAGCCTCCAAAACTGAAGAGGTTAAACAGACCTCCTCTCTTCATGTAGTTTTCTTTCTTTCTTTCTTTCTTTTTTTTTTTTTTTAGAACAACTCAGCAAAATAAAATTCCGGTTTATTGTTGGACAACATTGTTTCACACATACATCAAACAGGCCAAAAAAAATAAACAGCAACTTCATACACAAAAAAAGGAAAAAAAAGAAACCTTTTATCTTTGGCCTTTTTAACCATCTCATACAAACCAACTACTTATAGTACAGCTAAGTACATACACAAAAAAAGTTACTGGAATGCTCAGAATAAGATTGGTTTTTTTTGTTGTTGTTTTTGCTTTTTTTTACAAGGTTTTTTTTCTCCTTTGAGATTATAATGAACATGGTCACACCACAAGTAAAGTCGGAAGTAGGACAGAGGACGCTCGGAAGGCTGGTTTGGTCATCCGTGATCATCAAAACTGGCTGACCCCTAACAATATGTACAAAAAGATAAAATGTAAATAAAAATACAAACAAATTTTCCTTTTTAAAGTACTTTTAAGAAAAAAAGCAGGGCCTTGGAAGTTTTGGTTCTTTTTCCTCCCTGCTGCAAATTCACGTGTGGTTTCGGTGGGGCGGTGGTGGAAAGCGGTGTCGTCTGCTGGTGGCGCTGCCGCATCCGGCCGGGCGCCTCTCTACTCGAAGGTGACCACGTTTAGATTCTGAGACGGGAAGTGAAGGGTGAATAGGTCACGGTGGCCTTTTTTTTTTTTAGTTAACTTTTCCTTTTTTGTTGTCTAGTCATCCTCGTCGGTCTTCTGCTTCTTGGGATCCACTTCGTCGTCCTCGTCATCCTCAGCTGCCCGCTTGCCCGTAGCTGCCTCTGCCTCCTCATCCTCGTCTCCGTCCTCTTCCTCACCATCACCTTCCTCCTCCTCCTCCTCCTCGTCTACCTCGTTGTCGGCCTCCTGCTCGCCATTCTCCTCATTAGCATTCCCGTTCGCGGGCGCGTCTCTGCCGTTCTCCGCCTCCTCCACAACCTCCTTCTTCTCCTTCAAGTCCTTGGTGGTGATCTTGGAGCTGGTGCCCACGGCCGTGTCTGACATGGTGGGGCACACTGGTGGTTCGGTGCAGCGGGTGAAAAAGAAAGCGAGAGTTCGAGGACTCTGGCGAGGCAGCTGCCGGAGAGGCGCGCGGCGGAGGCGCGCGGCAGAGGTGGCTGTGGCGAGCAGAGAGCCGGTCGGGGAACAATGCAAAGATGGCTTTTCAGAGCAGCCAGTGGGGCTTCACGTAGTTTTCAACCTCAGATATTTTGTTACAGCAATAAAAAATGGTCTAACATAGTCAGAGTTCTGTCATAAGGCTATTATTATTTAGATTCAGATATACTGACCATAAATTATATCCTGCATGGACCACCACATGGAGACCCCTTAACTGATAGATTATTTCCTGAGTACCCACAGTACGTATAGCCAATAAATGTTTAAAGCATAACAGAATTCTTGTTTCAAAGAAATTAGCTTTGTATCAGATTTACAGGACAATCTGTTATCCAAGCTTATATTAATGCAAGAATTTTTTTTTTTTTTTTTTTGTGGGATCAGGGTTCAAACTCACGACCTTGCACTTGCCAGGCAGGCACTTGTGCCATGGAGCTATCTCCCCAGCCCCTAATGCAAGAATATTTTAAAAGAGAAAAATAACAGCAAGAATCATCTGAGCAAGTTTAAACTCTAAGGTATATTTGCATGTATTGTGTGAATTTTGGTGTACTTTTTAACCTAGCTGAGATTTAAGTGCAATTGCTCTCTCTGTGTCTCTGTCTCTTTTTCTTTTTTTTTTGTCTTTTTGAGACAGGGTCTCGCTGTGCAGTTCAGGCTGGCCTTGAGCTCCCTTTTGTAGCCCAGGCTGGTCTTGAACCCACATTGATCCTCCTGCCTCAGCTTCCCAAGTGCTGGGATTACAGGTGAGTGCCCCCACGCCCAACAAGAATTGTCCTTTACTTTGTGTGTGTGTGTTTGTGCTGGTACCAGGGATTGAATTCAGGACCTTCTGCTTGGCAGGCAAGCACTTACTCCACTGAGCTATCTCCCTGGCCCTGTCTCTTTCTTACAGGAGACACACAAACACTACATGAACAATGTAACAAATAAGCTTACTCATCATCCAGCTTTGCCAGACATTAATATTCTGTCATTTTTTCCTTCAGATTCAATTCTTTTAACCTAAACTTTTTTTTTTTTTTTTTGGTCTTTTTGAGACAGGGTCTCTCTACGCATTCAGGCTGGCCTTGAGCTCACTTTTGTAGCCCAGGTTGGTCTCGAATTTGCACTGATCCTCCTACCTCAGCCTCCCGAGTGCTGGGATTATAGGTGTGCGCCACCACACCCAGCCTCAGATTCAATTTTTAGAACTGTATCAACCCAATTTTTCTCTTCTTTCACCAAAGTAACCCCCAACCTTATCTTGTGGTATATAATTTTATGTATTATTATATATGCACTAAGGCAATTAGTAATTTTATATAAATAGATATTATTTAATCCATTTCTAATTTGCTTTTATGGTATATCTACTATATATATATATATAACAACTACAACTTGTGTTGAAACTTTTCATTCTAGTTTATTAGCTCTGTCTGTTCATTCCACTGTGCCAATATAGTTATCTCTACTCCTATCAACAGACACCTAGGGGCCCCCCCCAGTTTTTTATTATTTGAAACAAAATTGCAATGAGTATTGTTTCTGTTCTTACATACAAGGGTTTCTCCAAGAATATAACTAGGAGAAATACTTTTTTGGTAATCAAATCACTTTCCAAGGTAACTGTATCGATTTATAACTACTAGCAGAGTTTCCATAGCTTTACATCTTAGTTAAATTTGTCTTGATCAGATTTTTAGGATTTTGTTTTGTGGCAGTCTGAATATGAATAAGATAGTCTATTTTACTCTGGCTTTGATGTATATATCCTTTATTACTAGTATGGTTGAGCATAAAGTATGAGCAATGCCCTCATACACACATGAACTGTCTTTTGTTTTCAAAATGGTTTCTTATTTTAGTTGATCTGCAAGAGTTATTTTACATTAGGATACTAATTCTCTATCAGTTATATACACTGCAGCTACTTTTTCATGGTCTACTGTGTTTTCACAATTTCTTTCTAGAAAAAGACTAGTAATTGATGCAATTATATTTATCAAAATTTTTCTTCAGGATTTATGTTAATTGCATTAAGAAATTTTTAAGAATTTAAAGATAGTCTACTTTATTTGTTCCTAAAGTGTTAAAAGTTCTGAGTTTTACACTCTGAGCTCTAATCCCCTGCAATTCATTTTTACACAGGACATGAAGGGGAAATCTCTAAACTCCACCTTACAGTCCCCATGTCATCAATTCCCCTAAAATAATTTACTAAGTAAGTTCTCTTCTGCGAAACACCAAGTTGTCACATATTTTTGCAGGCCAGTTATTAGATCAGTTTGTAAATATGCTAGTTTTCTTTCTGCAAGTATGGCTGTGTGACTTTATTATTATTATTTTTCTTTTCTTTTCTCTTCTTGCAGTACCAAGGATTGAACTTAGGACCTTGCACTTGCCAGGCAAGTGCTTATTCTAATGAGCTATCTCCCCAGCCCTTGTGTGACTTTAAATGTAGTCAAGATTACACTCTCTACTCTATGCCCTGGTAATTATGGCATCCTGTGGAGATGTCAGACCCCTGAGTAGAACTGTGAACTATGCTGCCAATCAACACAGAACATGAAGCACGGCAGCAAACACACTGTGATGTGTCAGGCCACTACATGGTTTCTGTCAGGGTTCACTGCTGTAGTGTGATCTAAGCTCTAATAAGGGACAGGTTTTCTATAGGTCTCTAGGTAGACCTGCGTTCTCTGCCCTGTCCCTGGAATCTAACACCTATCGCTCACTACATCTGGTATCCACTTATCCTAGCTTTATAAACCCTCATAGCTGAAAGGGAGTCCCTCATCTGGCTCTTCACCAAAATTTTCTTTATTGTTCTTGGTCCTTCTCTCCCAGGAATGTCAACATTAGCCAAGTTTTATCCCAATTGCTGCCTACGCAAGACTGCAAGAGAAAGTCTGCAGCTGGTCTACAAGAGCCCTGGCCTTCGTTAGCCACTATTCAGCTTTAGTGGAGCTCAGGGATGGCCTGGACAGATGGGCTCACAAGTGCTTCTGGCCCAGGGCCAAGCACACATAACTACACCACACCCTGCAGGACCTATAACCCAGCCCAGAAACCAGGGAACATAGCAAAAGTTTGGATGAAGCGAAGTCCTGACTTGCTACAAAGTGGTCTGAATTTGGAGAATAGTATTGTCTATGTCTCAGACAGCAAGTGGCAACAGCTGGTATAGTGAGAAATATTTTCCTCTTAAACAGCCTGGCTGTGCCAGGCATGATGCACACTGGCAATCCCAGAACTCAGGAAGCTGAGGCAGGAGGACTGCCACGACTTCAAGGCCAGCCTGGGCTACACAGTGGGCTCAAGGCCTGAACTACATAGTAAGATCCTGTCTGAAGAAAACCATAAATAAATAGCCAGTCTTGGCGGGGCGTGGTGGCGCA
Source organism: Myocastor coypus (assembly GCA_004027025.1). NCBI lineage: Eukaryota > Metazoa > Chordata > Mammalia > Rodentia > Myocastoridae > Myocastor > Myocastor coypus. The sequence goes on along the minus strand of PVJA010000536.1, from coordinate 47,942 downwards.
CGCCTGTAATCCCAGCACTTGGGAGGCTGAGGCAGGAGGATCAGTGTGAGTTCAAGACCAGCCTGGGCTACAAAAGTGAGTTCAAGGCCAGTCTGAACTGCATAGCGAGACCCTGTCTCAAAAAAGACAAAAAAAAAAAAAAAAAAAAAAAAAAAAAAAAAAAAAAAAAAAAAAAAAAAAAAAAAAAAAAAAAAAAAAAAAAAAAAAAAAAAAAAAAAAAAAAAAAAAAAGCCAGTCTTAAAAAAAGAAAATAAAACAAACTTTTTTTAGTTCATCTGGTTCCTGAGTTTTAGACATTATATAAAGAAAATTCTGAAAAACTGTCCTAGGAGTGGTATTCCTGATCCAGTTTAGTCTGTGTGCACAACTGCTGCAACCTATGTACAGACTACAAAGCACAGAAAGGGACAACTATTTGCCCAATTGACCTCTTCTGAAACATGCTTTTGGTGCAGAGTAAAAGGCCAAGAACTTCCCACCCAGCTGTAGAGAAGCTAACGCTGTGCTCTTTGCCTGCATAAACATGCAGAGCGGGTCAAAGGAATAATGGCATGTGGAGAGCCATCTACCGCCTGACCTCTGACAAAGTCACATCGGGCTTGGAAAACCTGCAAAGCAGGGCCTCACAGGATGTGTCTCCACGGACCTCTGGAGGCTCTTAGGCTTATGGTTCACATGAAGGAAAATGTGCAATTAACCACCAGGTCTTGGCATAAGGTTCCTTCAGAGATTGACTCCTTGCTTCCTACCCTGTGAACCTGCAGAAAGGGACAAGCCTAAGCCAAGAGTATTCAACAACGAGGAAGCTGAGAGTCAAGATCTTGAGGCAGTGAGAAAGTAGCCTCCGTCCCCATGGCTGACAGTTTTGGAAAGGAAGAAATAGTCAGAAAGAGCCATGGTTCTACTCCTGGTTCATACTGTGTACTCACAATGATGAAAATTTAAAATGTTTCTTGCGTACAGATTAAAAGTCACATCTGCTTTTTGCATAAAGTTTATGTAAGCTGGGCACGGTGCCACATGCCTGCAATCCTAGAACTTGGGAAGCTGAAGCAGGAGGATCAGTGTGAGTTCGAGACCAGCCTGGGCTACAAAAGTGAGTCCAATGGGCCAAGGAGAGAGCTCAGTTGAATAAGTGCTTGCCTGGTAAGTGTAAGGTCCTGAGTTCAATCCCTGGTACCACAAAAAAAAAAAAAAAAAAGTGAGTTCAAGGCCAGCCTAAAGTGCATAGCAAGACCCTATCTCAAAAAAAGACAAAAAAGAAAAAGAGAAAGAAAGAAATTAAGCAAGTAAGTTTATGTAATCACTCATATATAAATAACGATACTGATTTTACTCTGGGCTGAAAAGACACACTCTTCTTTCCTCCTAACCCCATTAGGTTTGTGAGGATTTTTTCTTCACTGCAGGCTTTCCTCTCTCCCCAGGCTGTTATTCCCTGGAGCCTGAGGCTGGACCTCAGAAATGGCCCAAAATTACAGCAAAGAAGGTATCTGCAATGGCAGTGTCTCTATGTGAGTATGTCATGGTCGGCACTGTTTCCACCCTTGGCTGAAAAAGAGCTTTGGGTGGGAAAACATTGAGGGGAACAGGAATAATACAAAAAGTCGTCTTCAACAACAACCTTAAATAAATGTCATGTCACAGATCATGTGAGCCAGTGCATTTTCTCTGCTTCCTAGTTTTGAATTTTTGTTTTAACCTAGATAGGGAGATTGCTAACAAAATAAAAGTATTCAAGGATTACTGCTGTAATATCTGACGCTGGCTTTAAAATATTCCAGGAAAAAAAAAGTGGGGAAACAGACAAAGCACAAGTGGCAAAAAGCTGGTGCCCTTCCAGCTAGGGGACTGTGGACACTCCTGGTGGGTCCAGAGGAGCTGAGATCACGGGCTCTACATTTGTGGCTGACAACATCCACTAAAAAGAAGAGCTAATCCAGAGGAAAAACTTTTAAGTTCAAATTAGGACATGATTTGTTACAATCTTAAAACATGACTAACTAGGGCGCACATGTACAAACACATGCAGAAATGTGCAAAGAATGGGACAGCAGTGACTGACTCCTGGAAGCAAGCAGGACAGAAATGGGGTCCTGGGGAGGCAACACAAACAGTGTTAATATGAGAGACAAAGCTCAAACCATCAGCAAACTCTTAGGAGGACCAAGTGTGTTTGTACCTGTACAAGTAAAAACAAGCTCTGTCTCAGAGCTACAGAGTCAGAAGTGAGGATAAATAGCTGTCAGCTCTCCGTAAAGATCTGGGAGGACAATAATTGTTTTTAAAAGTTAGGACTGGGATCAGTGAGCTCCCTCATGTCCTGTTTTTTGTTTTTAATTTTTTAGGCTGGCATATGACCCCAACCAAATGCCCTGCTGGGTGGGACCCACCTGCAGCCCAGTACCCTAAGTGGCCTGAGCCTGAGAAAGAACCCAGCAAGGACTCCAGGCTAAGCCCTAGTAGACGCGGCATCGGCTCCAGAGGAAAAGGTATCGAACTCAGGTCTTTGCGTTTACCAGGAAGGCGCTTATGCTACTGAGATATCTCCCTGGCTATGTTTTCTTACTTTTCTTCTCTTTAAAATGAACTGAAATCCTTCTACAACAATTTGGTTTTTTTATGAGTATATGTTTACCAGAGTTTATAAGGCCCACCACCTTGGGAGTTAGGATTTCAACAAATTGAAACTAACAAGGGGAGCCTATCTGGATGGTACTTGATGCTCCAGTTGATGCCATTTAGATTGACAATCTGAATTCTGTTGTGGATGATAGGAAATCTCTGACTCTTCCCATGGTGATCGGATTGCTATGGCAACATCACTTTTGAACCTCATAACACTGGCAATGCTTCACTTGCTACCGCCTCAAAAGATGGAATGGTTTTCATGACTTCTTCCATCCTTGAGTCAAGTCCAGTTTTTTCTTTTTGTAGCATTTGAAAGGAAAACCGATCCTTTGTGCAGCTGATACTATCATTGCCTTTGGATGCTAATGTTTCTGGAAGAACCTTGAATGCCCAGGGAGTTTCAAACTCTGCTGCTCATCATCTTCAGTCCTCTTCTGACCACTTCAGCACTGGGATTGCCAGGCTGCTGTCAGCCCTCTGGGAATCAATAATCCTGCCAGACTGGGTCTGAGGAGCAAGGATGTGGATGCACTGGAGCACCTGTACCCAGGAGTACGTGTAGCCTTCTGATGCCACTCTCGCATAGGACGCAGTTGTGACATCACATGTTGACAAAGTGAGGACTGAGTTTCTACTTGAAACCATGGCTAAACAGGGCAAGGTACTAGCTTTATGGTACTGCTCACAGAGCCCGTTTGTGATGCAAGATGGAAGGCTCATAGCACAATCTGATTCATGGGATATGTTCATGGAATCTATCTGAACTTCCATAGCCATAAAATAGTCCTGATATCTTTCCCATTACCGCTTTTTTTGCTGTAACGGACTCTCTCATTGCTTGAATTCTGATATAAATAGTAAGTTGTGGAGAAACACAAAGTGTACATAAGGTTCCAAAGTCTCAATACTGTTTAAAATGTAAGCCTGGGAACATGGGATATACAAAAGGTAAAGTGATACCATTTATTTGCCAAATAATAATAATAATAATAATTTAATTTTTAATGTATTTAGTACAGGGTCTCACTGCACAGATTGGACTAGTAGTGATCCTCTTGTTTTCAACCTCCTAAAAGTTGGGATTACAGGTACGCACCACACTCAGTTCCAATCAATTCTCAGTGCACCCCAGGAGCAGGGCCAGCATAGCACACTGAGGATCAAAACCCAGTCACCATACCTGCCTAATCTGGCGCTTTAGTCCACTGAACTATCTGGCCGGCTCTTCACGTCCAGTTTTGTTGTAGTAGTCAAAATAAAATCTATGGGGGCCTGTCAGGATGGCTCAGTGGTCTAAAGCGCCTGCTTAGGAAAGCTTGGGCGGCTGCAGGGACCGCAGTTTGATCCCCAGCACCACATGCAGTGCCAGCCCTGCCCTTGGGGCGGGCTGAGCCAGCCATAAAAATAAATAAACAAAAGTTCTGAAACAAGAAAAAAAAAAAATAGATAGATAGATAGATAGATAGATAGATAGATAGATAGATAAAATAAAATCTATGAATAGTCAAGGATTTTTGGGGGGACTGGCACAGGCTGCCTCAAGGGTGGGTCTCATGCTCCATGTGGAGGTGGGGATTGAACCATGGACCCTGGCACCTGACTGACTGAGAATCAGGTGCTTTCATCAACTGAGCTACCTGGCAAACCCCTGTGAATAGTCAAAAGAAAGGAACTGCTGACATCTCCCATGTTCCCAGTCATAAATAGGCTAACATTCGCTACGAGAACTCACAAAAGATAGCATTTCTCTATTTGAGATCCATTTTTCTTGCATTTTAAAACACATAAAGAATCTATCTTAGCGTTTTTGCTTCTAATGCAAAATATAAGTACATGGTCATGCTGCAAAGTTCACAATCCAATTTCATTAAGATTCAAACCACTATATTAAATGAAAAGAGTTTACAGTCTCCAAGTTTTAAAGTGACTTCAAAGAAAATGTGAGACCACTTACCATAAGAGATCAATAGAAGGACAAAAGGATGATTTTTAAACAGATTCCTTATTGATTTCTTATAGGAGTACTCTTTGGGGGGATTGTTTTGAAGAGCTGCTTGAGCCTGACTTGGTGGGTACGGAGGTTTTTCTTTGAATGCTAAGAAAGTGCATGAAATGAAAATGAAAAGAATTATGTATTATTAATACATAGGAAATTGGGAATATTGTGACATATATACCTACAAGTATACTTTTTAGTAAGCAGACAATTCAGTTTAATTTTAAAGAGGCATGAAAGGTTCTTATGGTGAGGTTTTTCATTTTCACTAAGTTCTAAATGACAGTTTGGCATTTTCATCTCAGCACTGTAAAACCTAAAACAGATTTGGCCTAGTCCCATAGCTGAGCTGCAAAACTATCAGTGCCACCAACCATTGGTTATACCACTTTTAGTTAATCAAGGTTAATTTTTACATCAAGGATTCTATTTTTATTTTTATTTATTTATTTATTTTTTTCTTGTTTCAGAACCTTTGTTTGTTTATTCACTCATTTTTATGGCTGGCTCAGCCCGCCCTGAGGGTAGGGCTGGCACAGCATGTGGTGCCGGGGATCGAACCGCAGTCCCTGAAGCTGCCCAAGCCTTCCCATGCAGGTGCTTTAGACCACTGAGCCATCCCGCTGGGCCCTCTATTTTTATTTTTTAAAAACTTTTTATTTACTTTTTTTGTTTTAGAACTTTTGTTTGTTTGTTTTTATGGCCGGCTCAGCCTGCCCTGAGGGCAGGGCTGGCGCAGCATGTGGTGCCAGGGATCAAACTGCGGTCCCTGCAGCCGCCTAAGCTTTACTAAGCAGGCGCTTTAGACCACTGATCCATCCTGCCGGGCCCCAAGGATTCTATTTTTAAATTTAATTTATAATTAGAATTAAACATTAGGATAAGCCAATACACTATATAACTTTTAGAGCTGTATCTTGAATATTTTCTTCTGCAATTTGTATAATGTTCATCAACTAATCAAGTTACACCACTGGGGTTACAAATGTGCAGGTGGATTCCTGGGGGGAGGACAAGGTCTTTCCTGTTGACTTACTAGAAATGCATATGGCACATGCAGGGGTAAAACTGGGAGACAAAAGTGCACAATGTCAGGGGCTGGGGAGATAGCTCTGTGGCACAAATGCCTGCCTGGCAAGTGCAAGGTTGTGAGTTCAAACCCTGGTCCTGCAAAAAAAAAAAAAAAGTGCACAATGTCTGATGCTGGAAACTTCAGCACTTTCTAATTAGAAATTTCATACTATTCTCTTGCTTGAATCAAAAGACCTCCTGTACTTCAAAAAAAAAAAAAAATTCTACTTCTTAATTTATGTTAGAGAACTGGAGATTGAACCCAGGGCCTTGCCCACATGAGGCAACGCTCCACCACTGGTTCACATCCCCAGCACCAAGAACCCTCTTAGGTGTGCAGGGAAGGATCTAGCAACTGCCTAGACAAGGGGGAGATTTCGGAGGCTTGCTGCCACAGTGTGGAAACGTGCCCTCCAAAAATCCACCTGTTAAATAAAGGTTCAGTCCCCAGGGTGGCTAAAGAGTCTCCAGAGTGGAAACCTTTCAGAGTGGGACATAATGGGACCTTGGATTATGGAGTGTGCCCTGGAGAGAGCTGCAGGACCACAGCTCCCTTCGTTATCTCACTTCCAGACTATGAGCTGAGCAGCTTTCTGCACCAGACTCCCTGCCATGGACACCCAGCACACCCACCAGAAGCCCAAAACAGTGTGTCAGGCCAGCCACAGGTAACAGCCTCCAAAATTATGAATCAAAATAAACCTTTTTTCCTTTTTTTTTTTTTTTTTGAGACACGGTCTCGCTATGCAGCTAAGGCTGGCCCTGAGCCTAATTTTTGTAGCCCAGGCTGGTCTTGAACTTACACCAGTCCTCCAGCCTCAGCCTCCCAAGTGCTAGGATTACAAGCGTGTGCCACCACACCCAGCAATAAAACTTTTTTCTTCATAAACTAATCCTCATTTTTGTCACAGTGGCAGAAAGCTTACTAACAGTTAGCTGACCCAAACTCATGAATTAGTGACAGAAGAGCTGAAGAGTTGAAATGATAGAAGAGAAGGTATGTCAAGAATTAAAATCTCGTCTTCATAATAGCTCAAAATTCTAAACTGTTCACTCCAAGTAAGATAAGGGTATAAGATGCCTGCACTTGCTGATCTTACAGCAACAGGGTTCCACATAACTGAGTCTGTTACCACAAATGTTAGATGACACTAGTAAAAGCACTTTGTTTTCAGAGATTTCATTGAAAACTGCCCCCTTAGAATGAAAGCAGGTAAATTTACAAAGAAAACAGATTCAAGGGAAAAAAAGTAATCTTTTGAGAGAAGATTTAAAAGTTCTGCTTTTAATTCTGAGGTTTCTTTCTTGGTAATTTCTGCTTTTCTTTCTCTTTTGCTTCCTCCTTTTATTCATGATAATTTCTTTTCTCCATTTGGGAGGTCCATCTTTTAGTCTAAAAATGGGCCAGAGTTGATGAACCTGTCTGTCAACTCAAATCATTTGGAAATTTAAATACAACACAGATTCTGAGATTGTTTGCAAGATTCAATAATCAGAACCTCTGGAATATAACTTGAAAATTGATGGAGGGTAATTAAAAACTACAGTGTTACAAAACATTTTAATTTATTACCATAAGAGATATGTTGCTATTAATCCCTCTTCAAAGTATTTGTTCTTGTTTCCAACACACTTTTCCCATCACTCTCCTCACTTCTCAAGCAGTTCTGGAAGGCTCCTCACCTTTTTTTTTTTTTTTTTTTTTTTTTTTTTTTTTTTTTTTTTTGCAGGACCAGGGTTTGAACTCACAACCTTGCACTTGCCAGGCAGGCACCTGTGCCACGGAGCTATCTCCCCAGCCCCTGGAAGCCCCTAGATCTTTAGTTGCACTGTCATGGCTGCCTCACTGTCCTGAATTTATTTACAGTGTTTACCTTTCATGGTCACTTTGATTTTGAGAAAGAGCCAAGATCCAGTAGGTCAGGTGGGTGAGGACACGCTGTATGTTCATAAGCTTGCCTTTCTCTTGAAGGACAGCAGCCACATTCCCCCTGCTTTGACCATACCTTATAGAGACTCTTAGGAGACTTGAAGAACTGCTCTAGAAAGTGGCAAAAATGTTGTGATAAGTGTATTCAAAGTGAAGTGGAAGGCCTGGCGGGATGGCTCAGTGGTATAAAGCACCTGCTTGGGAAAGCTTAGGCAACTGTAGGGACCGTGGTTCGATCCCTGGCACCACATGCTGTGCCAGCCCTGCCCTTGGACGGGCTGAGCCAGCCATAAAAATGAGTGAATAAACAAAGGTTCTGAAACAAGAAAAAAATAAATAATAAAATAAAAAATTCTAAAAAAAAAAAAAAAAAAACAAAGTGAAGGGGAAATACTGAGGAGGATTAAGGTCAATATCTTTAATTATAACAATTATTTTTAAATATTCATCATCTATTTTGATCACATCTTGCATATTAAACACAAAATTGTTCACATGCTATCAGTAAAGCCAATCAGGCTTAAGAAATAAACCTTAGTACTTCTACAAAATACTGTGATTTTATAATTCTATTCGGTACTAGATTTATTTGTATAGATCTCAAAACTAATTCCAGAGGAGCCATAATTCATAATATAGACTGTTCAGTATCCTCACATTGGAGCACTGGTGGACATGAAACCTTAAACTGTTCCAATTCTTCCTCTTCCTCTTCCCTTCACCCTATCTGATCCTTGCACTGCTAGGATCTTTGGTGCCTTTTCCTGAAAGTCTCTTTGTATGCTATTTAGGAGACATCTGTTTTTCTTAACATTGATAATACAGTACTCTCACAGTTGGAAACAAATGGTCAGACTGTGAAAAGTACACTCACAAGACAGTCATGGTTATTTTATTACTATCAAGTCCTTTTTCTGTGTTTTTATTTACTACAGTAAAGTAAGTCTACATGGTTCAAATCTGGGATTCTATAATTTTAAGATTTCATTTATTTTTTTTTTCCAGTACTGGGGATTGAACTCAGGACCTTGCCCTTGCCAGGCAGTTACTTATGCCACTGAGCTATACCACTGGCTACATGGTTCAAATCTGAACACAAAATTTCATACAAAATTGAAATAATTCTTACCGGCCCTCACTAGATTTATTTTCTGAATACAAATATTACCTTTTATAGTTTCTAAATACAACTATTATCTCTTAGTTTCAGATGATCTCTTGGCTAAGTCAAGTCTATCTAGCAGCAACACACTATAGTAAAGTCAGGTTTAAATCTGAGTGAAGAAAAAGATAAACAAAAAGCTACTGATCTATGACACTGTTGACGGTGAATTACCATGATGAGAAAGGATCTTCCTCTCTCATTGAAACTGAAATGAGTGAAAGCCTCCTACTCTTCTCCCTTAAAACATTGGTGTCACAAAAACAAGTACCTCCAGAAGCAGTCATCGGCCACCCTGGTGTTGGCACATACAGTAGCCAAGCTTCTTGGACATAATGCTCAAGCTGTTCCTTCTAGCATGTGTATGCAGCATGCCATGTGCTTGTACTTTCTGAAATCATACTGTAACATTGCCTTTGATTTCACTTTGTATCTGTGTGCAACTCACACATATATACATCTACTACCTTGTTTTAAGGAAAATGTAGAGTTGAACACTGGCTCTGCCCTATCTCCCTGGGTGACTGAGGAGACCCCTGTATCTTGGCGTTTAACTTTCTTATCTGTAGAATGGAAATCATAACACAGAGTTACAAGGATACATGACATAAAATATCTAAAAGGAGTTTGTAATTATACAAACGATGCATAAAATATATTGCCTTTTCTGAGAAGTGCTATTTTTAAAAAGTAGAGATTTTGCCTCATTCAGAAGCTTAAAGTTCCTACACAGTAAATAAAATATAGTTCTGTTAAAAGTTTATAGTTTAGGGGCCCAGCAGGATGGCTCAGTGGTCTAAAGTGCCTGCTTAGGGGGCGGCTGCAGGGACTGCGGTTCGATCCCTGGCACCACATGTGGTGCCAGCCCTGCCCTCAGGACAGGCTGAGCCAGCCATAAAAATAAATAAAGAGACAAAAGTTCTGAAACAAGAAAAAAATAAAATAAATTAAAAAAAAATTTTTTAAAGTTTACAGTTTACTTGTAGTCACCATTTGAAAAGGAAACTCAAACTGAGATTCTGCTATATGTTATATACAACTGGGCTTAAGTACGCTAGTAGTAAATATTTCTATTGACATTACCTTTGGTTTCTGTCATTCACATAACTTACTGACTCAGGAAGAGATTTTTTTTTTTTTTTTTTTTGTGGGACCAGGGTTCGAACTCACGACCTTGCACTTGCCCAGCAGGCACTTGTGCCTCGGAGCTATCTCCCCAGCCCCTCAGGAAGAGATTTTAATTGACACATTTGAGGGAAACAATTAGGTTACCACTCCACTACACAAGAACAGATTTTAAGTACATTATTACAACTGCTAAAGAGGAATTTGAATTGGAGCAGAAAGAAAGGCCAAGGAAAAATTAAAATGATCTATGCTTTATACAGCTCCTATATAAAAATCTTATCTTGAGTGTTCATTAACTCTGATTTGGTGCAAATTAAACTTAAGTTCTATGATCAAATTCCTCATTTGTAAATTGGAAATAGCAACCATACCATCCTCATATGGTTGTGAGGATTCAATGAAATTCAGCACATCTGTGCCTCTAACCATGTTTGGAGCATATTAACCACCCAGATGTGATAGTTTGCCCAGCAAGAATGGGGATTTCAGTGGAAAGCCTGGGCAAACTCCCAGAAATGCTGGGTAGATTCCATTCATGTATACATTCTTTTTTTTTTTTTTTTCTTGTCTCAGAACCTTTGTTTATTTATTCACTCGTTTTTATGGCCGGCTCAGCCCACCCCAAGGGCAGGGCTGGTGCAGCACATGGTGCCGGGGATCGAACCGCGGTCCCTGCAGCCACCCAAGCTTTCCCAAGTAGGCGCTTTAGACCACTGAGCTATCCCGCCGGGCCCCTCGTGTATACATTCTTCAAGGGTGAGGAAAAGGTCCTATGATCTGAACCTTTACGATTTTATAGAGATTACTGGATATTAACTCAGTACATGTCATGTGAATATGAACTTCAGCTAAATTAAATTATTTCATAAATATATGGTTGGCTTTCCAAAGTAATTATGGGTAGTATTTAGAGGGCTATGGATCATCTCTTAGTAATTAAGGAATTTAAAGTACGTAAAGATCTTAAAATACAAATTTTCCTCAATAACAAATGAATGAAAGAGTAAATCCTCCATTTAAATGTCACAACTTCAGTGTGAGATTTTTGTATCATGACTATATTATTACCTTATTTTCATACTATACTTGGTATCATGGTACTAAAATTAGAGGATGGAAAACAAACTTGACAGTAAGCCTCTTTTCATCCTTTTTCCATTCTTTTTATCCATTTATATTTTCAGGTTGTACCCATAAGCTATCTGTACCAATTACTCAAAGAAAAAAGGTCACTTAATTTCTGAAGTAACACAGAGTAATATGCTATGATCCATATCTATTGTTAGTATTCCTTGACCTCTTTTTCAGCAAATAAGTATCTTATATTGGGACCACTGTAACAAATATATACTTATATAATATATAATATGTATTTAATGCCATACTTATTTATAACTTATATACAGTTTACTAGTCTTTCTTCTTCCAAAGAGACAACCAATTGAAGATGATATAAAAAGAAGAACTAGGGGCCACAGAGATAGCTCAGCAGCATAAGCGCCTGTCTGGCAATTATAAAAACTGGAATTTATGTGACAACATATAAAAGCAAAAGCAAGAGAATCTGATACTTTAAAAGTCCTTCTTGCTAGCACCACACAGTGACTCATACCTATAATCCCAGCTGCTCAAGAAACTGAGGCAGAAGGGTGAAGTTTGAAGCCAGCCTGAGCTAAACAAGGTATCTATAAAAAAATTTCTAATGGAAGCTCCATTGGAGTGGACCACCTCTATAAATAGTAATTCCTATTTCCTACAAGTCAAACCAAGAAAAACAAACAAAAGAAGGTTTCTCTCACATACAGTATAATTTCTTTTAAAGCTACTAAACTGTTAAAATGGCACAGGGATGTCATTTTTCAGTAGTTTGCACACTGTTAATACACCACTCCTGCCTAACTGAAGTATAAATACCATCATAAGTAGACTGGCCATGTCAGAATACCTTCCTTGTTCCCACACAAATACTCTGTTCATTATTCCAGGGAAAATTAAATATATGGCTGAGCTTCTGAAGCTTAGGCCTTAAAACTGAAGTCTCTACTGAAATGTCCTACAGCAGCTGGTGAGCCTTTCAGAGCTTTCAATGGCACAAATGGCCACTGTAGCACACACACCATAGGTTTACCAGCACTGCCCTAAAGTCTTTACAACACATTTCTCTCAAAACTAAAGATTTCACATTTGAGAATCATAAAATATAAATTTTTCATTACTATGATAGCCATGGTAAAAGTTGGTATATATACTTAAAATCTCTAACTATTTTTAGTTTTTTCTTGTTTCAGAACTTTTGTTTGTTTGTTTGTTTGTTTTTATGGCCAGCTCAGCCTGCCCTTTAGGGCAGGGCTGGCGCAGCATGTGGTGCTGGGGATTGAACCACGGTCCCTGCAGCCGCCTAAACTTTCCTAAACAGGCACTTTAGACCACTGAGCCATCCTGCTGGGCCCCAAAATCTCCAACTATAAAGCAGTTTAATTATAAATTTTAGTGATGAAAAGATGGCTTTTCAACTTTATTCTTCCTTTTCTCTACAGATCCATTTAAGATATTGAGTGGCCTAAAGGATATTGTTATACTGGCAGCTCAGCAACTTAAACCACCTTACCTATCATTTTTCCCTGAAATCAAAACTCCTTCCCATTAAAAATAAACTTAAAAAAGCAGACCTTCCCAACGCTTCTTCCAAACTGGAGATGACTGCGTGCAGCTGATTCTGACTGACTGCTTCGAGACAGGCCCAGGTGAGAGGACTTGGCACGGGCGGCAGCAGCCGAGCCTTGCTGGAGTGCCCTAACAAGCAGACAGTTGCCACAGTTTGAAATTCTGCTGGACAGCATGCTGCTGCCTAGGATCACTACTGGTCACCATTTTCAGGCCCAGTTAATTTTAAATTTGGGACCCTGAGGAGGATTTATTACTAAAAGGAGGATAGATGCTTGGCTGCATCTTTTCAAAGCATGACCAGAACTTATTCCTGGCCAGGTAGGTGCAAGATGCAGCCCATGTAGAGGAATACGGAAAGAGGCGGCAGGAAGGAAGTGTTTGAAACCAACACTATCAGGAAGAGAGAAGTTAGTAGGGAGATAAATGAAATGAATTAGTCTGAAAACTCTTTCTGATATTAAAATCATATAGTGGACCAGAGCTCACCCCAAGGGGTGTGCAATTCACTACCTAAGTAATAGTACTTGGCAAGAATGAAACAAATAAATGATGTTTGTTGCTATCAGTAAAAAATACTATCAGTAAAAAATTCCAGGATTAGTTATTCTTAACATTTGTCATGCATTTGTCCAAGCATTAGGGAACATAATTCACTTACCAATTGCTGTTAAAATAAATAAGAGTGTGGAAACACCCGACGTTCCATAAAACATGGTGCTGATATTAGAAGCCAGGAGATCTGAGTTATTCTGTGTGTTGGGCACTAAAACAGGAGGTAACAAAAAGCCACCTGCAGTTCCAAGCTGTAAAATAATTAGTCCTGTTAATAGCCATTATCATTAAAGAGAAAAAGTAAATACTGGTACTTCATAGGACATAAGGAGGATAAAGTAGTGTCTGGTATACATGAAGTGTGTTAAAATGCCTTTGCTACTAGGGTATGACTAAAAGGAAGTTGCTGGCAAATCCCTTTCTATTCAACAAACACTGAGTTCTTATTATCTGAATGCTCCTGCTAGAGCTGTCTAAGACATAGCTTTGTCCTTTGGATGCTTACAATCAAAAAGAACAGTAAGCGCATATTTTAAAAGGCTGAGAAAAGAATGAGAAAAAATATTTGCAAGTCAAGTATCAGATAAAGGTTTGCATGCAGAATCAAGAACTCCCATAGCTCAAGGGCCAGCCCAATAGCTCAGCAGATGAAAGCACCTGCTTAGACAGATATAAGGACTGGGGTTCAATCCCCAGTGTAATGTGCCAGCTCCATCCCCAGCAGGCGCTGAAACAGTGATTGAGTCTGGGCATGGCAGTGCATGCCTGTAATCCCAGCGCTTGGGAGGCTGAAAACAGGAGGATTACTACAAGTCCTATTTGTGCAGTGAGATCCTGTACTAAATACATTTAAAAAACTCCTACAGCTCAACGCCAAAAAGACAAAACCCCAATTTAAAAATGAGTGAAGAACTTGAAAAGACATTTTTCCAAAGAAGACATAAAAATGGCCAACAAAGAAACAAACAAAATGGCCAACAAACACTATTACATGAAAAACAACACTGGTCATTGGGAAAATGCAAATCAAAAGGTCAAGGAGGTTCCATCTCCATCCACTCACTAGGAAGGTTATAATAAAAATGGCAGCAATAGAAAATAATGACTGTTGGGAAAAACATGGAAAAGGTGGAACTTGTAAACACTGTTGATAGGATTGTAAAATGGGGGTAAGCCATGCTGGAGAACAGTTATGCAACTGTACGAAAAGTTGTAATGCATAATTATCACATGACTTAGCAATTCCACAACTAGGCATACACCTAAGAAACTGAAAAAGATATTTAAAAAAAATACACACAAATGCTCATAACAGCCTTATTTACCATATCCAAATACGACCATATGGCAAATTAATAATGAATAGTGAAAATGAATAAATAAAATATGGTACATAGTTATACATAAAAATGGATTCAAGGAGCCCGGCAAGATGGCTCAGTGGTCTAAAACGCCTGCTTAGGAAAGCTCAGGCGGCTGCAGGGACCACGGTTCAATCCCTGGCACCACATGCTGCGCCAGCACTGCCCTTAGGGCAGGCTGAGCTGGCCATAAAAATAAATAAACAAAAGTTCTGAAACAAGAAAAACAATAAAACTTAAAAAAAATTAATTCAAGTATAGATACAGTGGCACAACATGAACTTTAAAAACATGGAAAGTGAAAGAAGCCAGACATAAAGGTCATATCTGGTACAGTTCCACTCATACAAAGTATTCAGAGGTAATGTAGATAAATCCACACAGAGAAAGCATTGGTGATTACCAGAGGACAGATGAAAGAGGGAAAAGCGAGTGATTGCATAGACTCAGAGGTAGATAAAAGTGGTTTGGAATTACATAAAGATGATGGTTGCACAACCCTGAGAATGTACTCAATGCCGGGCGTGGTGGTGCACGCCTGTAATCCCAGCACTCGGGAGGCTGAGGCAGGAGGATCGGTGCAAGTTCAAGACCAGCCTGGGCTACGAAAGTGAGCTCAAGGCCAGCCTGAACTGCATAGCGAGACCCTGTCTCAAAAAGACAAAAAAAAAAAAAGTAGTCAATGCCAGTGAAGTGAACATTTTAAAACTATAATTTTGTGCTGGGTAGATAATTCAGTGGCATAAGTGCCTGCCTCATAAGCCTAAGGTCCCGACTTCAGTTCCCCAGTAACAAAAACAAACAAATTAATTTCATGTTATGTGACTTTCATCTCAACTAAGCAAATAAAGCTATGACAATCATAACAAGATAAATAAAAAGCAAAACAATAAGAAAGTTCGAGGGTGGGAAATATGATTTTGTGGGATACGGAAAGAATCAAGGAGGCTGGGGTAGAAACAATGCCATCTACCAAATATCTCATTTGCTCCTTTCCAAAAAAATCTGGGTGGAGACAAACAGGCAACTACAGGAGAATGTAGTGATACAACACTGGGATGGAGCAGTAGAGTCCTAAGGCTGGGAAAGTCACACAATTTATCATCCAAACCTGAACTCTAGAGTGAGAGGGAACTCCCAAGCACCTATGCCAGACAACAGACCTATAATTCCAGCAGTCTGGGAAGCTGAGGCAGGAGGATTGCAAATTCAAGCCCAGTTCAGGCAACTTAGCAACTGAAAATAATAATAAAAATAAAAAACAGAAAAGAGCTGGGGTTGCAGCTCAGTGTGAAGGCTTAAGATTTAATCCCCAATACTCGAGAAAAATAAAATAGGAAAGAATTTCTGGAAATTTCTGGAAAGTGCAGCACATTGGAGTTCACCAAGTGAAGCAGCGTTCCAGGGTACGAGGGCATTAGATGCAAAGGCCAAGAGGGATAGGCACCACCCTGTGAGAAGCATGCGCGGTTTGGCTCCAAGCAGAGGATGTATGTGGAGAAGCTGAGGAGTTAGCAGCCCAGACATCACAGCAGGCAGATCTGGATGTTCCATGAGGCACATCAGAGAGCTTGCGTTCTATCCTAAGGATAATGGAAGCCACTGCAGGGGGCAAGGAGTGCTGGGAACAGATCGGTGCACTGCAAAGACCTCTGCTGGAAGTCAGTGCAGAACAAAAGGAAGAGGCAGATGGGTAGATCAGCTGAGCCAAGGGTTGCCAAACTGAGATAACAGCAAGAGAGGCGCAGAGAATTGAGCCAGGAGACAAGGCTAACTCCGTGGGTGCTGATGAAATACTGAGGCAGAATACCCAGCGGGTGCCTGTGCGGGGCTAAAGCACATTCACTCACTCACTCATTTTTACAGAGCACCTGTGAAGTGGCAGGCACTGTACTAAGTGCTAGTGACATGGTGTGTGTAGTCCACTGACTAGGGTCTTAAAATTCACAAAATAATGGTAGGTAAGAGATGAATAATGAACAACAGTGGTCACAAATATGTAGACAATAATCATGAGACAATGATAAATGCCACTTGGAAAACTAGAATATGGGATGTAATAAAAATGAACTGGACAATTCCAAATGGGATCAAGAAATGCCACTGAGTGTTTAAAAGTAATTCAGAGAAGTGACTAAGAATGTAAGCACGTGATCCTATGAGGAAGAACATTCCAGGTAGGTTCTCAAGCAGGCACAAGCCACTATGAGGTCTACTAAGACCTCCTCATAAGGTTTGTAGTTTCAAGTAAAGAGTTTACATTTCAAACACTGTGGGAAGCCACTGGCAAGCTCAGTGTAGGGCAATGATGTGATCTTATCTATGCTTTAAAAGATTCTTTCTGCATAAAGACCTACAGCTAAAAGCGAGGCTTCCAAAACCACACATATTCGAGTGTGATTGTGGAGACTAATTAGCTGCTACAGAAAATCCTTGGACGTTGGCCGTTTCAAGCTTCAGTTGCCTGGTCTATCAAATGAGAAGACCAAGAGCTCATAGGTTAGAGCATTAAAGTAAATACCCATGCATGCACGGCACTCAGCACGTGCCCAGGCTATTAGTGCACATTCAGTAAGACTGAGTGCTATTCTGAGTAGTCTTTTCCATAAACTTGGCTCAAAACCATTTTTGGAACTAGGCAGGTGGCTCATGCCTGGATCCCAGCACCTGGGAGGCTAAGGCTGGGGCACAAGGGGCACTCAGGGAGACCGTCTTCCAAATGAAAAGGTCCAGATACGCAGCTAGTGTGAAGGCCTAGCATTATCAAAAAAAAAAAGTAAAAAAGAAGACCCAGGAATAATGAGCAACTGCACAATTCTTAAAGCCAAGAAAGGAGTGAGACAATCTAAGGACAATGCAGAAAGCCCCAGAAGTACACTGTGGCAGGGAAGTCTGCCTACATAGACTTTCGTGCTCCATAAAACATTAATCTTGAGTGCAGAAGCAACCAACTAAGGGGAGGCTGAAGCAGGAAGATGGCAAGAGTTCCAGGCCAGCCCAGACTAAATAAATTCAGTCTGCCTGGCTACAGCAAGACCTTGTCTCAAAAAGCAAGCAAACAAAAAGCCTCTTATCTTACAACTACTCATTTCTTCCCGTAGTGTCTCCTCGGGCCCTTTCACCTGCCCAGCTCACAAGGCCTATGTCTCTTAAGCAACGCGGACCGCACCCCATCTCCAGGCCTCACCTGATTGCCCAGCACAGCGGTGGCACAGGCTGTGGACACCTCCTTGGGCCCAAACCACACAGACGCGATGTGGGAGGGCAGGCCCAGGATGAAGACCTGTGCCACGGAGCACAGGCACTGGCCCAGCATGGTGACCCAGAAGAGGTGCGGCTGCACGCTGCCGCACTTGACCCAGGCGCCCAGGCAGTTGAGGCCGGAGCCCAGCAGGGCGGTGAGGCGCAGGCCCCGCGTATCCAGCAGCCAGGTGGCCGGGAAGATGAGCGGCACATAGGCCAGCATGTACACTATGGACAGCCAGTCGATGTGCAGCCGCGACACGCCGTAGAAGCCCTCGAACACGTTGCTGATGATGCTGTACTGAATCCACTGAAAGGCGTTCACCAGCGAGTACAGGCAGAAGATGAGCAGCACGACGAAGCGCCGCAGCGACAGCGCCGTCTGGGCCCGCGCCGCGCCCTTGTCCCCTGAGGTCCTTGCGTCCGAGCCGGCGCCCGGGCTCGCGGGCAGCAGCCGGGCCTGCGTCTCCTCTTCCGGGGCCTGCGGCGTCTGCGGAGGAACCCCGTTCAGCGCCAGGCACAGAGCCTTGGGTCCGTTCTGAGGCTCGCCGCCACCCTCCGCGTCGGGGGCGCCCCGGGGCACCGGCAGGTAGCCCTTCGCCTGCGGGTGCCCGGGCGCCACCGCGGACCCCTCCTCAAGGTCCGACCGCGGCATGGCCCTGGGCTCCCCGCCACCGCCGCCTCGCGTGCCGCCCTCTTGCCGGCACCTAAGTTCCCACTTCAGCCCGCGTCCCGGGCCAAGATGACCCGGGCCGCGGGTCACTCACGAGAGGCCCCGCCCCCCGCGCCGCCGGCACGGGAGCCAATCCGAGGCCGGCTCGGAGAGAAGGGGCGGAGCGAAAGCGTCTGGCTGACGACCGTACGGAAGCCGGGCGGGGCAGCCGCCTAGAGAAGGATGGCGGGCTGGGTTACTGACGCGCCACTTCGCTTGTGGTCTCTCAGTCAGGAAAAACGCCAGAGAGCATTGCAGTCCCAGGGAAAGACCGCGCGCAGCTGAACTCCCCTTCCCGCCCCAACCCCTACTCGCAGCGTGCTGTGGCGCAGCCGCGCCGGTGATCTCTGTATCTCTTAAGCCCACAGCTGTGGTCGCAGCGGGTGGACGCGAGTTCAGTGCATCTGGGCCTCCAAACTTGTTTTCCTCTTATGTGCCGGATGTTTTAATGGGCTCTGGGAAATTAAAAGAATAAACATGAATCCAAGTGCTCTGCTCCAGAACGAGAGCACAGAGTTCTGGGGTGCCCCTGGTCTAGAGAAAATGCTCTGCTTTTCTTACGGAAACTATATTCTTTAGAATTATTAAAGTGAAATTGAAATTAGGTGCATATAGGATTTGCATTATGGATCTGATCTCCAAAAGTGCTATTATGTAGAACCTTGGAGCATGTCTACTTTATTGCCTCCAATGTCATTATTTTAGTCATTTATAAATCTGTCAGGCATCTCTCAGGACAGTCTTAAGGGATACGTGTATTATGATGGCTGTTTTGGCTACCCTACGAAAAGTTGCCACATGTTCTCTGCCATCTCTTTTCCTTGCTTAATTTTTATTTTCGTGCTTATTGCCACCAAATATGCCTTATACTTTACTTTTTTTCTAATTATTTTCCTTCACTAAATGTAAGCTTGGATTATTTATTTATTTGGTACAGGGTCTTGCTACACAGCTCGAACTAGTAGTGATCCTCCTGTCTGCCTCCTGAGTGCTGGGATTACAGGTGTGTGCACCTGGTTTCAGTGGCCATGACAATGGTGATTCTGGGGCATATGGTACAGGGGATCGAACTTGGGTCCTTGCGCTTGCTAGGAAGGCGCTTAGACAACTGAGATATCTCCCCAGCCCAGCTTGAAATGTTTTGTGGCATTCTGCTTCCACAGCTTTCTGAGACGACCCCGTGTTATAGTAGGTGTGCAGTTTATTTACTAAATCAATGTAGTTGATGAGCAAGCATTACTATTGATTTTTTTTTTTTTTTGAAACTGGGGATTGAACTCAGATCATTGCACTTCTACTGAGCGATCTCCCTAGCCCCTACTATTGAATATTTTAAATAATTATTTTGTAAATTAACCTTCCTTTAAAAAAAATCTTGTAATTCCCACTTCTAGTATGACTTTCTAGACATGATTGGAAATTAATGAGCAGTGTCCTCTTAACAAAATAACATGGATGCCAAAGGGCTTCAGCCTCAGTTATGAAGTTATGAAAAAAGAACTATTTGTATTGCTTAATATTCAGCACAATTTGCATTCAGCCTTCACAACCACTTTATTAATACATTCAGATACTACAAAACCTACCTAGCCCCACCCAGCCACTCACACACACACAAAGCTATTCAAACTGGGCACAGTGGCACCTGGCTAGTCTCAGCTACTCAAGAGGCTGAGACAGAAGGATCTCTCGGGGCAATACAGGGAGACATTGTTGAGAAGCAAACATTCTAAGGGGAATTTGGATGGACTTCAACTTGCTTAATCACGATTAACATTCAGATATCTGGAAACTTCTCACCTCATCTTGAAGCCCAAAACTGGCTTCTGTTAGATTTGCTAACGCAGTTTTCCTCGGCATGGGACAACTACTGAATATGCTCCTGCTGGGAGGCCATTCTTGCTCATGGTTTGGGCCCCTGCATTTAGAGATTCCTCTTATTCCTTTGATCCTGTGGGAGAAGGATTGGGATGGGAGTTTGCAGGGTATCCTGCACTGCCAGGATTTGTTCAGCTGGCACCCGTGGTGCTTTTGCCTACTTTACCATGTGCCTTCCCTGTGGAGGACAAAGCTGCGTGTCCATGGGGAAACGCGCAGATCCAGGGCCTGGCTACCGGCATGTAAATCCCAGCTTTAGTGCTCCCTAGTCGTGAGACCTTTGGCAAGCTATTAGCTGTTTTGAGATAACAGAGCCCTGCTCTGCAGGATTACTAGGAGACCAACAGGACTGAACAATGCTGGGTACATGTTGGTTGGGCCTTCTCACTTGGTGTTTTAATATGATTAAAGATCCAGCCTCCAAAGCCCAAAATGTGAGTTCAAATTCTAGGTCTTTCACTTCCTAGCTGTGGGAGGGTGAACTCATTTCTCCCTCTCTCTGTCTCTGTCCCTCTCAATCTCTTTCTCACTCTGTGTGTGTGTGTGTGTGTGTGTGTGTGTGTGTACACACATGTGCCCATGCAAATAGTTCTAAAATGAGGGCAATGTTCTTCATGAGATTGTTAAGATAGATAATTGCCTAGTAAAGATAAAGAACTTAAACAGGCCTGACCTCTGCTTACCTATATGAGTACTCAGCGGATATTCATCAGGGCTGTTACCAGCTCTTTGCGTGTGCAAGGGGCAAGGGTACAGGGGATAAACCCGAGACCTCGCACTGGGCAACATCCCCATCCCTTCTTTTCTATTTTTTGAGAAAGGTTCTTGCTTGTAATCCTCCTGCATCAGGCTCCCAGAATTCCAGGTATCTGGTATCATGCCTGGCTCATTATCAACTGATATTTTTGTTTCCCAAAGTCTTGTCTCATACTCATTACATGAACTTGGGCTTGACTGCATTTGTCTATTTATTTATGCACCTGTCTGCTCCAAACTCTTTCAGATTGAATTATGATTACAAGGGCCTGTGCCTGGAGGGTGGTCTCATCACAATCATAAAGGAGAGCACACAGTGGCTTATTTGAATTATTGTTGGTTTAAGAAAGGGTAATTTTTTTAATCAGAGGTAATCAGCAATTGAGTGGACCACCATGTGATGTGCCTAGATAATTAAATGATCATCTATGCCCCCCTTAAACATTGTAAAAGATGAGTCAAAGCTGGTGTTTTGTGGGTAGTGTTCCTAAATTTAATGGAAAATTGAACTACATGAGATCTAAGATTGCTTCTGGCTATGTGGCTATGTCTTTAAAAAATGCATGTAGAGGCACACACTTATAATCCCAGCACTTGAGAGGCTGAGGTAGGAGGATGGTTCCAAGTTCAAGACCAGCCTGGACTACAAAATGAGCTCAAGGCTAGCCTGTGGTGCGTACGACCCTGTCTCAAAACAAACAAACAAACAAACAAACAAACAAACAAAAAAAACCTAAGGAAATATTAGACAAAATTGTGTGCCTAGTTGAACATAGTTCCATAAAGAATGGAAAAAGAAGTACAAGGTGGTGGTGCACACCTGTAATGCCAGCACTTGGGAGATTAAACCAGGAGGCTCCTTGTGAGTTCAAGGCCAGCCTGAGGTACATAGTAGGTTCAAGGCCAGCCTGAATTAAACTGCAAGACTCTGACTTACAAAACCAAAAATAAATAAATAAACAAATAATGAGTGAATGGGGCTCAGAAAGATAGACCACTACTCAGCAATATCTCTTGGCTCATGCTAATTCCTACCCCCGTCCCCTTTCAGATCTGAGTGCCAGTTTAGGCATGAGCCCTACTTTGTACCATGCATTTGGATGTATAATTTATCCCAAGCTTTAATCTCTGTCAGAAAGACATTACTAGGAACATCACTCCAAATGGAGTTAAGATAAAATTCTGTGAAGGATGAGCGTGGACTATCAAGTCAGATTTAAATAACAGCTCAAAGGTAGGAGATTTGAATAGCATCTAGGATACAAGCCAAGGTTCCACTAGGAGTGATGTGGCTGTCCCTGAGCAAAGATTTCCTGCAGCCCAAGAGCCTCAGAGGATACAATGCAAACACAGAGTCCATGATGCTGCTCTGGCAGGGGGTGAGTGTGGGCCACCTACCTTTGCTCTATAAGACTCACAGTGCTCTGTACACGTGGGCAGCAAGGCTGTGCTGTTCTCATCTGTGGAAAGATCAAGTCAGGAGTGGAGGGGTGGAGGAGAAGGCTGGAAAGCAGAATTCATGTCTACGTCTCTTTTGTTTTCTTTCTGCTTTTTGGGGGGGACCAGGAATTAAACTCAGGACCTGTGCTTGCCAGGCAGATGCTTAAACTGCTGAGCTATCTCCCCAGCCCTCATTTGTTTTCATTTATTACATACCTGGGGGAAAATAATTCCAGGGTGTTCCTTTCAGAATGCT
Source organism: Myocastor coypus (assembly GCA_004027025.1). Classification (NCBI taxonomy): domain Eukaryota; kingdom Metazoa; phylum Chordata; class Mammalia; order Rodentia; family Myocastoridae; genus Myocastor; species Myocastor coypus. The sequence goes on along the minus strand of PVJA010000536.1, from coordinate 25,159 downwards.
TTTGTTCATCTGCCTGTGGTCCCTGATGTCAGTGGAAGTTGTCAGTACAGGGAGACCATCAATGACTTTAAATACCTTTAAACATTTTTTAACACCGCTTAGGCTTAAGTACATGCATTCTAGGTCAAGGAGGTAGCTCAGTAGAATAAGTGCTTCCCTGGCAAGTTCAAGGGCCTGAGTTCAATCTCCTGAGAGAAAACTAATGCACCTAAAATAAATAAATAAACAAACACAGAAACAAATGAATAAATGTACATATTCCTATTCCCCACTGAGTCTTTTTTCTTTCTGTTTTTCTTTTTTGGCATGAACTGAGGACCTCACGCTTGCCAGGCAGGTGCTGTGCTGCTGAGCTATATGTCTGGCTCCCTGTTGATTCTGAAATACCTGATTCATAACAAGGCACACGAACACTTGCACCAGCACACACTAGTGTGCTGGAGCCAGCTTGCCATGCCTTGGAGGAGCTGGTTCGGCCTGTTGTTCCCAAATCCAGCTTCAGGAATAGCATCACTGGTGGCTTAAAACTGTTCATGATGAAAATGTTAGTTACATGGTGGAAGACTGCAGATGCTATATTCGCCAATGAAACACGGCTGGAAATCTAAAATTACCAGTCCTTTCCCATGGCTTAGAGCCTAACTGTCCTTCAAGGTTCACATGTCAAAGGCTTGACCTCAGCTGATGGCACTGTCAGGACCAGGCGGGATTTAAGAGGTGAGGCCTACTGGGAAGAAGCGAGGTTGCTAGAACACTGCTCCTTCCGCTGTATCTCTGTTTTGAAGCCTCCATGAGGTGAGCAGCTTTGCCCTGGCATGTGCTCCCCAGGATAAGGTTCTGCCTGGCAACAGGGCCAAGGGGTTCTGGCAGAAACATCTGACACCGTGAGCCCAAACAAACCTTTCCTGTTAAGCTGATTTTCTGATTCTGTCATACTGAGAGAAAACTAATATACCATCCACACCACATGAGTCACTTCCTGCAGATTTAGTCAGCCAGAGCTTTTGGAGGGAAACTAATTCTCCTAAGCAACAAATTACTGTTCAAAAGCAAACTCTTTCAGAGCTTTCAAATAAAACATATGAGCGGAATTAAGTATAAATTAAACTGACAAGTCTAATGAATTAGATTCTCTAATATACCAGAGTCTCTAAAAGGTTTAAACATCTCTGATAACAAAACACACACCAATTTGATTATGATAATAAAACTATGACCAAAAGTCGCATAAACGTGTTTTCACCCAGTTCTTTTTTTTTTTTTTTTTTTTTGCAGGAGCGGGGTTTGAACTCATGACCTTGCACTTGCCAGGCAGGCACTTGTGCCATGGAGCTATCTCCCCAGCCCCTCACCCAGTTCTTTATTAGTATATGCTTGTAATTCATAGCACTTAGATTCGTTTTAGAGAATTAGTACATGATTATCATATCTTGATAATTTTTTATCTCCTTTACCTCTCTGTCTCTCTCTCCCTCTCTCTGTCTGTCTCTGTCTCTGTCTCTGTCTCTCTCTCTCTCTCTCTCTCTCTCTCTGTTTTTTCTTCTCTTTTTTATTTTTTTTTTCATTGTCCCAAATTTATTGACATTACAGAGTAACCAAAAGATTCAAACAGCTCCACGTGGTGTTTTGAAATTCATTCAGACAGTAGACTGTGTGACCTGCAGGTTGGAGAGGCTGCCGAAGTTCAGAAGTTTCACCCTTTCCTTAGTGTCAGGATCTACGTCAATGATTTCCTGATCCAAGGCTGAGACCTCAGGGACGTAATTATCTCTCCTCTCTCTCTCTCCTCCTCCTGCAGCTTGATGGAAATACCACGCATAGGGCCCCTCTGTATCCGCTTCATCAGATGTGTGACGTAGCCTGCTATCTTGTTGCAGAGCTTCTTGCTGGGGATGATGGCTATTTCCTCGCACACGTGCTTGTTGGTGTGGAAGTCGTTTCCCAGGCGTGTATAGTACTTCTCAATGATGAAGCGGGCCGCCTTCTTCACTGTCTTGGTATGAACGCGGCCCATGTTGGCAAGTCCCAGGAAAAGAGTTCTTTTCTTTTTTTTTTTCAGACAGGGCCTTGCTATGTAGCTCAGGCTGGTCTTGAGTTCACTATGTAGCCTACTCTGCCCTCAAATGCATGGCAATCTTCCTGCCTCAGCCTCCCAAGTGCTAGGATTATAAGTGTGTGCTAGCATAACTGGTCCCTTTTACTCGAATAAGTCACTGTAAGAAACTGAAACCTGTTTGGCTGAGTTTATGACCAAGGGTCCCAGGTAGGGACTTAGAACTTGAACATTATATTCCAAGCTGATTTCCTCCCATGTCACAGGCTAGCAAAAATTCCTTTCTTAACTATCTTAGTTACTTTTCTCTAGCTGCTGGGACAAACACCCAACACTCAGAATGAAGAAGGAAAGGTTTATTTAGCTCACAGTTACTGGAGGTTTCAGTCCATATTCAGCTGGCTCCAAGGCAGGGGTACATGGCAGAAAGCAACCTTTCACGGTGGCAGCTAAGAGCAAGAGCACTAAGGGGAAGGTATTGGCAGCTCTAGCAGCTAACTTGTCCTCCTTCCTTACATTAAAATGCAAATCACCAGCCCCAGGGCAGGTGCAGCACCCATTTCCACAATAATCAATTATAAATTCCAGCAGCGCCCCCATGACTGCATGAGGCTTTGGGGGGACACCTATACACAAACCATAACATTAACGTACTCGGAGCACTTCTAAAACCCACATTTTCTCTATCATGTTCTTGCACAATTTTTAATCACTTAAACTTGTATTCTCAACCTCCCTAGGTCCCAGGCTTGGTCCATGCTTTCATTTATTTATTTATTTATTTATTTTATTTATTAGAATTTATTTATTTACTTTTTCTTGTGTCGGAACTTTTGTTTGTTTATTTATTTTTATGACTGGCTCAGCCTGCCCTCAGGGCAGGGCTGGTGCAGCATGTGGTGCCAGGGATCAAACCGCTGTCCCTGCAGCTGCCCAAGCTTTCCTAAGCAGGTGCTTTAGACCACTGAGCCATCCTGCCCAGCCCCCGGTCCACGCTTTTAAATTATCTTGGGAGGAAGTTCCTTACGAACTCAAGACCTCAAGGGCCAGCCAGATAGCTCAGTGGACTAAAGTGCCTGCCTAAGCAGATGCAGCAACCAGGTTTGATCCCCAGTGTGCCCTGCCTGCCCCTCCCCCGGGGCACACTGAGATGGAGACTAAGACTGGGCTTGGTGGTGCACCTATAATCCCAGCACTTTGGAGGCTGAAAACAGGAGGATCATTTCTAGTCTGACCTATGTAGTGAGATCCTGTAGACCCTGTACTAAATACCAAAACAAAACAGAACAAAAATGAAAAAGAAAGAAAGAAAATGACCTCAAAATTAAAATACAAAATGACATAGAAGACCTGCAAAGACACTTTGAAGCTTGGGTCATATTACCATAATAAATCTACCTCAGCAGGCCCCTCTCATCCTTTTTGTCCTTTTGAGACAGGGTCTCGCTATGCAGTTGAAGCTGGCCTTGAGCTCACTTTTGTAGCCAAGGCTGGCCTCGAACTCACACCAATCCTCCTGCCTCAGCCTCCCTAGTGCTGGGATTATAGGCATGCACCACTACGCCTGGCTCAGACCCCTCTCATCTACAGCAATTAAATCTTCATTGACAGATGTATGCTAAGAAAGACCTTGCAACCTAGCTATGTGTCATCTACTCTGACTCACTGTTTGGAAATTCATTTCCTGAAACCATAATGAAGAGCCCAGCCAAAAAAAAAAAAAAAAAAAAACAACCTTCTAATCTCCCTGCAGTTAGCTCCACAGCACTCTTGGGCATAGTATCTGCTGAGAGTTGAGTGAACAAATAACTCCTGAAAATATTTGGAGCAAGGGCCCGGTGGAACCAGGCCAGACAGAGGTCAAACTCCTAATCCCAAGCAGTCTTGGCAAAGACAGAGAGTGGGTAGGACAGCACCGAGCTGGTGAGCAAGCAATGGCAAGGCCAGGGCGTGCGCAGACACTTGCACTCGCTGTGTCCTAATGACTTTCTCCTTGGTGGCATGCATACCCAACGCCCACCACTCAGAAAGGTTTACTTTGGCTCACTGTCTATAAAGGCTTCAGTTCATAATCGCCTGGCTGCAAGGCAGGGTGGTGTGGCAAAGGGACAGAGCAGAGGAGAAACAGCTCATGGCAGGGCTGGCAGGAAGCAGAGAATCAAGGGAGGAGCAGGGAGAGTGGCCCGTCTGGGCTACACCCCCAGTGACCTCCTCCTCTAACCAGGCTTCCTTCCCAACATCACCTTTAACTATGGACTCATCCCTGGACTGCTGTATAGATGAGTATCATGCCAACAGGATCCAGTGTCCTTCCCAAAGCTTCACCCTAAGTATATAGGCCTTTGGGGGATGCCTAGATACAAGCCATCACGCAGTATGCCCAAAATGCACAACACATAGGTACATAAAAATTACTACAGTAAAAGACACTGCCATTAATCTCCCTCAAATAGTCATTTTAGGAACAATTCAGAGTTTGTAAATGTATCTCGCTCTGCACGCACACTCATTCATTTGCTATTACCACTTTCTGAAACAGTTCTGGAAGTTCTCTTTTGTGACTGGTTTATAAGGTGTAATAAAAAAAAAAATATGCTGAAAGCTACTGCTGAGTGCCAGCCAAGGAAAGGAAGATTCAGAATCATTACTCTGTGTCCTCCGTCTCATTCACTGGCTTTGGCACCGTGTGACTTCCAGCTCTTCACCAAAGTCAAAAGGATCCCAAAACTGAGATGCTTTCAGTTGATTCAGGACATTGAGGCAGCCACAATGGCACAACCAAAGAAAGAGACACACGAAAGAGGACTTCGGAAATGCTTCAGAAGCTGCCAAGAACAATGGGATGTATTCAAATGTGTTGGAAGTGAGTGGGAGGATTTTGAGGGGGATTCGTGACAATGTGTCTTTTACAGTGACATGTTTTAAAAATGTGATCATTTGCTGTGTTTTTAGGTCATACCACATACATACTGTGTGCAGCTGTGCACACCCTTTGCTGCTGCAACTTTCAACGTGCTCAAGGTTCCCAGGCAAAAAACATCAAAAGGATGAAGAAATAAAGATGATAAGAGCAGAAAGCTGAGGTCAGGTACTGCCCTCTCTCCTCTGATGGGAGGAGAAGAACCACTCAAATACCACAGCAACATTTATTTGAACATTTACAGTCTCTGGGGACACAGGATTGCCCAGTAACTAATAACTGGAATTGTCTCAGGCAAGGTGTTTTCTCAGGACTGAAGCAGCTTGATTGCTTGAGGCAGCTTTCATTCTTACACACATGCTCCTTGTCTTATACACACACGTGACCATTTCTTAGTTTCAGCAACTCCTTACACTTTGCATCTTTTGTGACTGAGAGTCTGAACGTAGCTCAGGCTGAAGGTGCCAGAACTGTGCCCCAATAATCAAGCCTCGGGGCCCGGCAGGATGGCTCAGTGGTCTAAAGCACCTGCTTGGGGAAGCTTGGGCGACTTCAGGGACCGTGGTT
>PVJA010000536.1:0-19519 GCA_004027025.1 Myocastor coypus | reverse complement strand
GAATAAAAATAATAAATAAAATTTTAAAATTCTTAAAAAAAAAAAAAGTCAGGCCTCTTGACAGCCTTTGCACATTATCTGGAGAGCCTTCCTTTTTTTTTTTTTTTTTTAATTGTCTCTATCTATACTTTATTGTTCATGGAGAGCCTTCTTAAAAACAAAACAAAAGACAGTGATAAATGCCCCTGGCCTCGGCAAGAACCTGTGGTTATGTGGCCCACAGCTTAGCAGGATTGGTGGGCCTAGAGCACGGCGGCAGTCCATCATGTTTTGTGGAGAGTTTATTTCCCTGGCCTTGTGAATCACTGTCTTCATCGCCAGCCTGCTTTCCTCCAATACTAGCTCCTGGAAAGAAATTATGCCCCTTGTATTTCTAAAATTTATTTCTGAAGATTTTTAAAAAGCTATAATACTGCTATGCATGGTGGTACAAACCCATAATCCGAGCATTCAGGAGGCTGGGGACAGGATGATCTCCTCAAGGCCAGCCCGGCCTGCACAGTGGACCCTGTCTCAAAATAAATAAATTCTTAATTCTCTCCTGAGAAAATAGATTAAAATTAATAAAATACTTGTGTAAAATATGAATTTTTTTTTAATTATGATGGGATCTGGCAGCTATGTGGCTCAGGCTGGCCCCAAACTTAAGTGATAATCCCACCTAGGCCTGCCACATAGTTGCAGTTTCCAAGTGGATGCCTCCATACCTGGCCTGAGACTTTAATAAGATTATTAAAACTAGCTATCATTCGCTGAGAAGCTACAATAACCTAATGACCCTTAGATTAAAAGATGAAGATATAATGTATATGTGCACCAATGAACATATTTAATATATATTGCAAACATTTAGCAATAAAAAGGGGGGAAAGAATAATCCCGAAATAAAAATTAGAACTCTTCTCCGTGAGGGCAAGCACTATCTGTCCTGAGTCTGCGCAGTAGCACCAGGCATAGAACAGGTCTTCAAGAAAAGCATATGTGTGATAAGTTGGTGGTCAGCAGGGTGCATAATGCCTCCTTCAATACAGGTTCCATCCGGTACCTGCTATATACACAAGCATACAACTTCAGCACACAAAGAAATTGATACTAAAAGAGGCTGAACCACTTATGTCAGGACACAACTCTGACTCCAAAAAGACTGCTGTTACCAGGATTCTGTGAGAGAACAAACCTGCTAGGATCCAGGTCAGAACATTCTGTCACCACGGTGACCCTCCTGGGGCACGTCCACACCATGGGGTGCACATAGGCTTCGGGTAGCTGTAGGTGAACGGTGAGTCATAAAAATGTCCCTGGAGGAAAATTAACACATTTTCTCAGTATAGACAAACAGTTCTCATATAGTGGTGGTTACGTTTTCCATAAAATCACGATAAGCACTGAATTAACAAATGCTCAATCATTGTTTCTTGGGAGGTTAGATTCCTACAAGCCTCTGGCCAGAAAATTGTTGTTAACCAACCATTATGTAATTTTATTTGACATATGCTTCTAGGATTGTGTTTTGAGAAGAGGTCTCATTATATTTCCCAGGGTAGCCCAGAATTCCTAGGCTCAAGAGCTCCTCCTGCCTCAGCCTCCCAATCTGGGCTAACAGGTATATACTACCATGCCTGTATTATGTTTCTGTTAATTTAATTTAATTTTTGAGGGACCGGGTTCAAACTCATGACCTGGCACTTGCCAGGCAAGCACTTGTGCCGCGGAGCTATCTTGTCAGCTCCTTGTTTCTGTTTATTTTGTTTTGTTTTATTTTATTTTATTGACAGGGTCTCTGGCCTTGTGCTCGCTTTAGAGCCCCCAGGCTGCTCTCGAACTCTCAGAGATACTCGTGGCTCAGCCTCTCGAGTGTTGGGATTACAAGTGCGCACCACCATTCCTGCCTGGTTCCTGAGTCCCACAGTGGACGGCTGGATCTGGGGCCTAGTCTGGGCTTCGAGCTGCTGGGCCTCCACATCTTGACGCCTCTGGCCTTCGGGCCATGGAGTCTCAACACACGGGGCTGGGGATCAAACTGAGGTCCTTGTGCTTGCCAGGTAGGCGCTCATGTTTCTGAGCTCTGCTGCCTCTTATGTTTCTGTTTCAGCACATCTAATTTAATTCATGTTGTTGATTCATTACCTGGTGGTGCCGTTCACAGTCAGCAGCGCGATAGCGCAGCCCTGCGCAGCGTTTACGTAACACGTATTTCTCCCAGGCACACCACATTCGTCTTGTGCTCATGAACCCTGGAGAGCACTTTAGCAGTAACCTTGGGGGCCATCCTATTACAATCTTTTATCTATTTTGTCAGGGTCTCAGTACTTAGTTCAGACTTGTAGTGTTCCTCCTGTCTCAGCCTCCTCAGTCCTGGGATTACAGACATGCGTCACTGTGGGTTTCCGTGGCAGGCCACACCCAGGGTTCAGGGGCGTCACGGCATGGGGTCCTAGGATCGAATCCGTGTCCTTACACTTGCCAGGCAGGCTCTTAGACTGCTGAGCTATCTCACAGCTCTTTAGGGGCCATTTTAAACAGTAAAATCCACCCCTAGCCCCCTTCCCAAATGTAAAAGCTATGGCACTAAATAGTCCATGAAAGTCTACGTGTGTAAAGCCCAAGAGCTGGAACAACACCACAGAAGGAGTTTTACGGACCCGAGCTGGGAAGGTAGGCATCACCCTTGCTGCTTCAGACACGGTCTCAGGTAGCTGAAGGTGGCGCAAATATCAATTTCATGTGACAATTTTTCTTTCTTTTTTTTTTTTTACTTTTGTATATTTTTAGGGTAGGGCCTACAGGGTGTTCAGGGTCTCACTACTAGATTGGACTCATAATGATCTGCCTGTTTACAGCCTCCCAAGAGCAGGGATTACAGGTGTGAGCCGCCATGCCCAGTCTCAATTGCCATTTCAGTGCCCCCGGGGTGGAGCTAGTATAGCAGTCAATGTAACAAATTTTAGTAAGTCATTATCTTAGTTGCTTAACCATTTCTGGGACAAAATTGCTAGGGGACTGATCAAACCCCCGTCCCATAGCTGTCGGTCAGGGGTAAGGAATAAAGAAAGACATGAGATATGCCGGGCGTGGTGGCGCACGCCTGTAATCCCAGCACTCGGGAGGCTGAGGCAGGAGGATCAGTGCGAGTTCGAGACCAGCCTGGGCTACAAAAGTGAACTCAAGGCCAGCCTCAACTGCATAACGAGACCCTGTCTCAAAAAGACAAAAAAAAAAAAAAAAAAAAAAAAAAAAAAAAAGACATGAGATAAATTTCAGGGTCCAAGGGGAGCCGAGAGGAACCTACCTGTAGTACACAGGCACAACAATCTCCATGGCTGACCCATGTATATCAGCAAGCGAGGAGCATGGGTGTGTGTGTGTGTGTGTGTGTGTGTGTGTGTGTGTGTGTGTGTTCTTTTCCTGGAACAGTAACTATCATAAATGGCACTAGCTAGTGCCAAACACACTGGTCTCATGCTTCTCTCATTGAGGGGACAAATACCTGACAGCCTAAATGAAGGAAGGAAAGGCTTATCTGGCTCACAGTTAGTGGAGATTTCAATCCATACCAGGTGGCTCCAAGGCTGAGTGGCACATGTCACAGAATAGCCTTTTAGGAAGGCAGCAAAAAGCAAGAGAAGAGGGAATGGCCGCAGCTTGGAGAGCTAGCCAGCCTCTCCCCTCCTCATGTTGTAATGCAAATTACCTGCCCCAAGCCAGGTGCAGCACCCATACCAGCAATAATTAATCACAAACTCCCGGAGCCACACAGGACTGCATGAGGCTTTGGGGGTGGGGGTGGGGGAACATGACACCTAGACAAGCCATAACAATGTCCCTCTCCATATCAGTGTGCCATGTTCTTTAGCTTGTCCTCAGTAGATGTTATGTGGCCCCAGGACTGCTGTGCCTAGGAGCTCTGGGCCTTCCACATATTTCCCCATTCCTAAAATGAGTCCCACAATCACATAGCTTGGCCCCCAGCATAGTAAAGTATTTCATAGACCCTGATCCCCAACACAAAACACTGGCAACTTGAGAATTTTATTCTGGCTCAGAGTTTCGGTCCATGCTCAGAAGAGGTCCAAAGCAAAAGGAAGACCTTGGAGGGGCCTGGCAGAGGAAAAGGTGTTCAGCCCGGAAGAAGCAGAAAGATGAAGAGCAGCCCACTGCCCTTCCTGGCCCCGCCTCGTGGGCTGCTCCCTGGGAACGCAGGAGGAGAGGAGTCCCCAGACGAGAACAGCGCCCCCACGACCCAGACGCCTTCCACACCTGAGGCTTTGGGGGTTCACTTTCGACCTAAGGCCTAGCAGGGTGTAGCTCACAAATATGTATATGCGCGCTTACTTCTTCAAGATTCCTTTCCACAGCCATAGGTTATGCACACAACGCATTGGTGTAGAAGCCTGGAAAGCAAGGTGAAACGGATGGGAAACTGACCTGTTGTGTCACTGAGGGCCAAGGCCTAGACTGCAGCCTGTGTGGGAACACAGGGCCCCATGGGCCAAGGGCCTGCCCTGCCTGGAGCTCTGTTAGTGCCTTCTGGAAGGGTTTACAGTTTTCTTTCCTTCTATCTGCTCATGTTTTTTGAGGCGGGATCTCCTCAGACTGGCCTTGAACTCACTATGCGGCAGGGTTTTTTTTTTTTTTTTTTTTTGCGAGGCTGTGGCTTGAATTCACAAACTTGTACTTGCCAGGCAGGCACTTGTGCCTCAGAGCTATCTCCCCAGCCCCTGAACTCACTATGTAACTCAGTGTGGCCTCATACTTGTGGCAGTCCCCTGGCCTCAGCCTTCAAATGCTGGGAAGACACACATGTGCCGCCATGGCTGGCTGGGAGTCTTAGCTTTTCTTTTTTTTCTTTAAGAATTTTTTTATTTTCTGTATTTATTTTTTTCTTATTTCAGAACCTTTGTTTATTCACTCATTTTTAAACTTTCTTTTTTTTTTATTTTCTTTTTTTTTTTTTTTTTTTTTTTTTTTTTTTTTTTTTTTTTTTTTCCTTTTTTTTTTTTTTTTTTTTTTTTTTTTTTTTTTTTTTTTTTTTTTTTTTTTTTTTTTTTTTAATTTATTTTATTTATTTTTTTCTTGTTCCAGAACCTTTAGTTGTTTATTCACTCGTTTTTATGGCCGGCTCAGCCCGCCCCGAGGGCTGGCGCAGCATGTGGTGCCGGGGATCGAACCGCGGTCCCTGAAGACGCCCAAGCTTTCCCAAGCAGGCGCTTTAGACCACTGAGCCATCCCACCGGGCCCCCTATTCACTCATTTTTATGGCCAGCTCAGCCCACTCCAAGGGCAGGGCTGGCGCAGCATGTGGTGCCGGGAATCGAACCGCGGTCCCTGCAACCACCCAAGCTTTCATAAGCAGGTGCTTTAGACCACTGAGTCATCCTGCCGGGCCCTCGAGGCAGATTTATTTTTTTAAAGAATTTTTTAAATTTTTTATTTTGTTTTATTTTTTCTTGTTTCAGACCTTTTGTTTGTTTATTTATTTATTTTTATGGCCAGCTCAGCCTACCCTGAGGGCAGGGCTGGCGCAACATGTGGTGCCGGGGATCGAACCACGGTCCCTGCAACCACCCAAGCTTTCTTAAGCAGGTGCTTTAGACCACTGAGCCATCCTGCCGGGCCCTGGAGGCAGATTTATTTTACATCTCTGGACACTGACTGGGATCATTCCCACAATATCAGGCCCCGGTCTCCGGTGGCCTAGAGATTTTATATGCCTTCATGTATTAGGTACAGGGGCTCACTATGCAGCTTGGACTCATTGGGATCCTCCTGTTTCAGCCTCCCCAGCTCTGCGGTCACAGGCTGCACCACCACATCCAGTCTCCCAGCCACTAAGCCCTCTGCCCTCTCAGGGAACCCTGGTCCCTGCATTTGCTTAAGCCGGTGCTTTGTCCACTGAGCTATCTCAGTGGCCCAGGATTTTATATGATGCACAAGTAGGAGGTACTCAGGTGAGAAAGAGCAGCCTGGCAGTTCTGTTTAGCTAGCAGGATGAGATCATCAGTTCCAAGGTTACATTAATGATCATTAGTCAGCCATCCTGCATGGTCAGTTATGCTATCATGGTTACAGTGGTCATAAAAGTAATTACAGAGCCGGGCATGGTGGTGCACAACTGTAATCCCAGCACTTGGGAGGCTGAGACAGGCGGATCGGTGCGAGTTTGAGACCAGCCTGGGCTACAAAAGTGCGCTCAAGGCCAGCCTCAACTGCATAGCGAGACCCTGTCTCAAAAAGACAAAAAAAAAAAAAAAAAAAGGTAATTACAGAGCCATGAAGCAGTTCCAGAGCTCAACACTTTCAAGAAAATGAAGTTTTTCTAAAAGGAATAATTTTTCTGGTACAGTTTTTCCCTCTCAGTGTGAGTTTCAATTTCCTGATCTTCTCAGTGAAATTTTATTTGTTTATTTATTTTTATGGCCAGATGAGCCTGCCCCAAGGGCAGGGCTGGCACATCATGTGGTGCTGGGGATTGAACCGCAGTCCCTGCAGCCGCCTAAGCTTTCCTAAGCAGGTGCTTTAGACCACTGAGCCATCCTGCTGGGCCTCAGTGAAATTTTAATTAGGACATTTTGGCTTTCTTTGAAGTATATAAAAATGTTGCTTTATTTCCCTCTAGTGCTAAGAATGGCCACCAAGTCCTCATGTATGCTAAGCAAACTCTACCATACAGCTCCGGCTGTGAGTCTTAATCACCCAGGATAGACTGGAACTTGTGGTTCTCCTGCCTCAGTCTCCTGGACTGACCTGATTAGAGGCATGTGCCACCACACCCAGATAAAATGGACTTTTAGCAAAATATAAGTGAGCTCTAAAATACAAGAAAAGATAATTACTCTGCGTTCCTTTTCACCTCCTTCAGTCATCTCCCTGCTTGGTTTTCATTCATAGACTCTCCAGAACAGAGACTAAAATATTAAAGTTTAATTTCTGATGAATTAGTATTTTTAGTGAAAGTTTCAGTTAATGACAAAAACAGGAGATTTGACTAACTGTAGATTTGTTCATCTGTATTATTCTTGATTTCCTTATACCAGATCATTAATTGGTGATCAGGACAGTGAGGGTTTTGTTTTGTTTTGTTTTGTCTTTTTAAGACAGGGTCTCGCTGTGCAGTTCAGGCTGGCCTTGAGCTCACTTTTATGGCCCAGGCTGGTCTCTAACTCACACTGATCCTTCTGCCTCAGCCTCCCAAGCGCTGGGATTACAGGTGTGTGTCACCATGCCTGGCTGGGACAGTGAGTTTTATTGAAGCCACCGTAAGTCTTTAGAGTTGGCTGAACACCTGAAATATTTTGTCATCTTTGATTCAAACTTGCTAGATCCTGTGTCAAAAAGGAGTCTTTTTCATTTCTGAGACTGACATCTAAAGATGTCTAATCAAATCACTTGAGTGTACAGTTGGTCTTCTCAGGTGGCTTGTAGTTTACCTTTTGTATTTATGCCAAACATGTATGGATTTATACTTTAAGTCTGTTGGCCTTTGCTTATTGGACTTCTGCCATTATGCTGGGGTCAGACTCTAAAAGTTACTGAGAAAGACACGGCTCTGAGCATAAGGATTTCCCACAGGACATGCAAGTATAAACTTGAAAGAGATGGAAAATTTTTTAACCATGGCTCAGTTTTTAAACAGGTTGTTTTTTTTTTTTTTTTTTCATCTCTTCTCGTTATTTTTAGAGTTTCTCTTAATTTTTCAAATTCCCAAGAACAAAATGAATGTAGGAGTGTTAGTGTTTAGTTTCTCTTGTTAGTATTTTCTTGTTAGTATTAGTTTTTTTTTTTTTTTTTTTTTTTTTTTTTTCTCCTGATCCTAAACTAACCTTGGGAGCAGGGCCAAAGTCAACCCACAGGCAGGAAGGAGCCCAGCTGAGATAAGAGACTAGACAGAGCGAGGCAAAACCTTCCTAGGGAATCAGGGTGACCTGTTAACCATAAGATTCCAGACAGAGGAGCAGAACAGTTCCCAGAGCCCTGCATGTGGACTTCTTCAGAGAATTCAAGCAGGTTTTGAACCGGATGGCTTAGACGTGACATCAGCCTGCAGAACGCGGGATCCCAGCCCAGCCCCTCACCCTGCAGGCTTAGGCTAGCATAACTTTCTACGGTGCCCCACACTGTGCTTCCCACATGCAGTGTGTGCTTCTATCTTTGTTCCCACTGCCGTTTGTATTTACTTTGTCCAAATTCCCTCTGGTAGAGCTAGATTCTTTCCCACTTTTCATTTTGTCACTGCCTTTGCCCTTTCTTTCTTCCTTTTTTTTTTGTACCAGGGATTGAACTCAGGACCCTGCACTTGCCAGGCAAGCACTTATTCTGCTGAGCTATCTCCCCTGTCCCCAGCTTCTGACTGCCTTTTGCTCAAACATGAATCCAACTGTTTAGTAGGAAAGAGCAATCAAGCTCTATTTACTGAATTCTTTGTTCAAGGTGAGAAGAACCTGGACTCCAGCTCCAAAAGGAGAGGCGAGTAATCCAGAACCCAGTGACCGTTGGTGAGCTGCCTTCTAGAAACAAGCCGGTCAGTAACACAGTCACATCCCCACAGGACGTGGAACAGGAAAGTCTGTGGGTTCTTAGGCACTTCAGGATCTGAAGGCTCATTCATGACCCTATGTGAAAACTCTTCCTAAATTCCTTTTTTTTTTTTTTAAAGAATTTTTAAATTTTTACTTTTTTTTTCTTGTTTCAGAACTTTCGTTTATTTATTTATTTTTATGGCCTGCTCAGCCTGCCCTGAGGGCAGGGCTGACGCAGCATGTGGTGCCGGGGATCGAACCTCAGTGCCTGCAGCCGCCTAAGCTTTCCTAAGCAGGCGCTTTAGACCACTGACCCATCCTGCCGGGGCCCTCTTCCCAAATTCCTATCATTCACGTATCTTTAAATTTATCCTGTCCCAGCCAATTTAACTTTTCTCTATTTTCATTTTTGTTTTTTAAATTTTTGTACATTCTCACAGTGAAATCCCTTTATATACTTACTGGGAAAGGAATGCCCAAACTGCTAATATTGGTTGCCACTGGATCAAGTATAATTTTTTTTCTACCTTATCCTTTTTGGTATTTTCTTAATTTTCTACAATGAATATAAATTATTTTTACAGCAAGAAGGAACAAGAAGTGTTCCTGTAAGAAAGAATCAATGCACACTATTTTAGAAATAAAATGTTTTCTCTAGTCATAACCTATAGACTTTCTTCTCCTTTCAGAAAATCTGAAAATAATAAAATTAGGCTGAGGTGTGTGTGTGTGTGTGTTAACAATGACACACAAGAAACCACCCTGCACAGAGGCTTTGTGTCAGCAAAAGCTGGACTTAGACTGGGTCCAGACAGCCTGAGATTATGAGTGATTTCAACCAGAGCAGAAGTTCATTTTACAGCGTTTGGGATGGGATTATACTCCCTGCGAACCTGGGTAGTAAGTTTGGTGTCAAAGTTCCCAGGGTAGTCAGTGCAAGCATGTAGATAATCCTGGATCTTCCCGTGTTGCAGAGGTTACACAGCCTCTTCTAAATTTTCTTTTTTTTTTTTTTTTAATAATTTTTTATTTTATTTATTTTTTTTCTTGTTTCAGAACCTTTGTTTGTTTATTCACTCATTTTCATGGCCGGCTCAGCCCACCCCGAGGACAGGGCTGGCGCAGCATGTGGTGCTGGGGATCGAACCGTGGTCCCTGAAGCCGCCCAAGCTCTCCCAAGCAGGTGCTTTAGACCACTGAGCCATCCCGCCGGGCCCCTCTAAATTTTCTTTATGGCCAACTGTTCCACTTGCTGAGGGTGGTGTGACCCTTTAGTGGCTTTCTGTCATTTGTAGATGGCAGCACAGTTGCTGAGAGGCTCTGTCTTGGGTCAGACTTGATAGTGTAGAGTGAAGTCCCTGGTGTAGGGTGGTGGGAAGATTTAGCAGAAGGAGAAAGAGGATCTGGTCAACATCACAGTGAATACTGGCTTCTAATATGCAGTACTTTTTTATTTGTTTTCAGGGCATTAAGAACTGGTCTGTTGGCAGAATGGCAACTACAAACAAATCCAGTGAAAAAATGGGAACACCTAGAGGAAGAAAACAGAGCCTCCTGGAGGAGATAAATGAGAAGCGTGAATCCAACTGTCTAGTAGAAAGAAGCAATCAAGTCAGCTTACTGAGAGTCCAGAAGAGGCACTTCCTTGGCACCTATCAGTCCTGTGCTTACACCCAGATTAAAGAACGTGTTCCTGACAGTGGCAGGAGTTCCTGGATCCAACTGAGTCTCCTTGTTCACAGGGAGAGAAAGCACTTTTCTCCAAAAAGTAAGATCTCACCGTAGGATTCCCACTCAGCCAGTAGGAGGGGCTCATAAGGAAATTCAGGAAGAATTTCCTAAGAGAGTCTGAGGTCTGATCCTTGGATCAGATCCTAGGAGTAGCCGGAACCTGGAAGCTGGATGTGGTGGTAACAGACCTATTGTCCTAGCACTCAGGAGGCTGAGCAGGGAGGATCACTACTGAGTTTATAGCTACCCTGGGCCACAAAGGCAGTTCAACTTCCTTGAGGCAGAAGGATCAGTGCAAGGTTGAGACCAGCCTGGGCTACAAAAGTGAGCTCAAGTCCATCCTGAAATGCATAGCAAGATCCTGTCTCAAAAAGACAAAGACAAAAAACAAAACAAAAAAAAAACAAAAAAAAAAAAAGCAAGCAAGCAAAGACAGTTCAAGCCCAGCTTGAATTACATAGTGAGAACTTATCTCAGACATCAAATAAACCAACAAAAAAAGCAGTCCATCTGTAGGTAAACCCTCACTAAGCTGGTAGTCCTGGGCTTCATTATGGATTAGAGACTCATTTTCCTTTGCCTGAAGAATACAGGACCCAGCTGCAGGTTGGTCCATTTAACAGTCTCTCCTTTGTGGCCTACAATCTACATCTTTAGCAGACCAAGGTGATTCCAATGTTGGTTGCCCAAGACCCACCTTTTGAGCAAAACCTGTGGGGCAATTATGACACAGAGACTGCCCATCTCACCGATTGCTGCTGCCTTGGGAAACATTTCCTGTGCAAAGCTGAAATAAAATAGAGACGGTCATGATGAGAAACAGCAAGCCCTGAGAAGCAACGACAAAAATACAGAGGGAGTTGGGTGGGGAAGAGTGATGTGGGATGGTGATACTTCTTAGGAGAAGAGAAACTAGTAAGTTCCAGTTATTTTGATATGGTTATAAATATCAAATAAACTGTGGCTGCTTGTTTCTTGGTCAAGGCAGGCAACTGGTAATACATTTATTTGAAAACAGCATGTGTAGCTCTGTGTTGTGGGGGCAAAGCAGTAATCCCAGAATTTGGGAGGATGGGGCAGGAGGATTGCCACAAATTCAGAGTCAGCCTGGACTATCCAATGAGCTCAAGGATACCCCAGAGCGCAGAGGGAACACCTGTTTCACAAACCAAAGCAAAATCAAAAAAATATGTACATGTAATGCAAAGAATGCATTGGTAATTTATTCAAAAGCAAAAAATGGCCCACCTTAGAGAGCTAACATTTTTGTTTGTTTGTTTGTTTGTTTATTTTATGGCTGGCTCAGCCTGCCCTGAGGGGCAGGGCTGGCGCAGCATGTGGTGCTGGGGATTGAACCTCGGTCCCTGCAGCCGCCTAAGCTCTCCTACGCAGGCGCTTTAGACCACTGAGCCATCCTGCCGGGCCCCAAGAGAGCTAACATTTTTGATGTGACTGTGACTCTGAATCTGGCCAACGCTCTTAGTTAATGGTATAGGGTGGTGACAGGGTGTGACATGAGAAGCCAAAATGCACAACTGTGCTTTAAGTTTAATCTATAACAATCATCATCATCAATAATAATAATTCTAAAAAGAAGGCCTTTCATGTTCTTAAATCTATGAGGAAGAAATCTTTCTCCTGGGACAAACATAGTATCTACCTTTACGGGAAGGAATGTAATGGTCTTCAGTACAGTGTCTGACATGTTGTCATAGCAACTCAAGTTTGTGATGGCAAAGCGCATATGGACTCAATTTAAATGCTTTAGTAAGTGATGTGCAAACAAACCAGTAGTTCTCAAAGTGGTGCTTAAGGATCCTGGGGTATTCAATTTTTTCAGGTCCATGAGGTTGAAGCTGCTTTCACAGTAATACTGAGATATTGTCTTTCCCACTCCCCTGCGAGTAACAGTGTGAGGGTATCACTACTCTAACCACTAGTGGAATGTGGGCTCAATGTGAGCATTAAAAATTTCTCAATTTTAGGAGTGGGTGGGGTGCAGCTCGGCGGTAAAGCACTTGCCTCGTGCATGTGCACCTCTGGGTTCTGTTAATTTCTAACCTGGTAAACACTTAGAAGTACTGAACAAAAGCCTGATAGACTGAGTCCTCAGTGATATTTAGAAGTATAGTGGATCCTAAAGCCAAAAAGTTTGAGAGTTGCTGGCCTAAAATATAATTATTGACTCAGTGCTGTGTGTTCTCAAAAGCCTGCTAACGTATCTCTATGATTTTTCTCAATTTTCACTTGAAACTTGTCGCATTCAGTTTCAACTCTAATTCTCATCAAGAATAAACAAGACAGGCTGGGACTTTATTTCACTATTGCCACAAGCAGAAAGTACCCAAGCATAGAGAAGGACAGTAGTTCCTGTTCTGCTTTTTTCCTCCCTACTTTATTCTGAATTACGAATAGCATTAAGGATTGAGAAGGCCAACACTAGCATGTTCTGCTCCTAATCTGAGTTTAGAGCAATTGAGAGATAGTTTGAGATAAAAATGTCAGCTTTTATTATTGAAAAAGAGGTCTACATTGGAGGAATCGACTAATGAACAATTCATCCCTAGAGAGAATTTCACCATAAGGCACACCTTACAGGCAACCAGCAGATGCAGAGACGGCTCTCACTTGTAAAATCTGGTGAACTTATTTTGGAAGTTTGCTGGGAAGCTATCTGTCCTAAATGACAGCCATCATTCAGTATGAAACAGCAACCTCTAGAGAAAATGACCCTCCTCTGTCTCTTGAATGTTGAAGATCACTAAGGCCCAACATTTCTGCTTTTTTTTTTTTTCCCCCTCAGGTGATTGTGACATACATAACTTTCAGGAATAACTGTTCGGAGAACTGTAAATATGAACTCTATTTTTAGCTTTGAACTCTTCCAAAGAGGCAGATTGGATGTCTCTTCTACTTGGGGTCATCTGAGGATTACCATTAATGAAATAGTTCTTGTTCCTCACCCCATTTCAGTTACTTTTCTCTTGTTGCTGAGACAAAATACCCAACGATCAAAAGATAAGAGAGGAAAGGTTAATTTGCTTCACTGTTTGTAGAGGTTTCAGTCCATGATCTGCTGGCTCTAAGGCAGAGTGGCGTCGTAGAGCAACTGTTTATGGATGCCAAGAGGTAGCAAAATAAGCAAGGGGGAGGAGACAAAGCTTCTTTCCATCTCTTGTGTTATATCCAGGCTTCTAGGATTAGGACAGTACAAGACCTATCAGTGGAGTGATAAACAGTCACCCACTCCTGAGCCCAGCACCCTTACTCCGAGCATACACCATGAATCAGTCACATCCTCTAGGTTCAGCCACCTCTGCAAAAATGCCATCTAAAACTGCATCAGGGGGCCCAGCGGGATGGCTCAGTGGTCTAAAGCGCCTGCTTGGGAAAGCTTGGGTGGCTTCAGGGACTGCAGTTCAATCCCCGGCACCACATGCTGTGCCAGCCCTGCCCTTGGGGTGGGCTGAGCCGGCCATAAAAATGAATGAATAAACAAACAAAGGTTCTGAAACAAGAAAAAATAAATAAATAAAATAAAATAAAAATAAAAGTGCATCAGGCTTTGTGGGGGGCATTAGATACAAACAGTAACACCCCCAGGATACACATCTGTCTCACTTTGGAAAATGGTAAAAGTCAAAGAAGAACCTCCGAATCCCATCCTTCCCATATGTCCCACATCCAGCCAGTCAGCCAGTCCTGGCAACTCTGCCTGCAACATCAATCCTGAATCTCGCCACAGCCATTGCCCTGATGCACTCCATGATCATTTCTCCAGGGAGTAGCAGGGGCCTCCTGACTGCCCCAAGCTTCTCACCGCACTCACTGCTTCACACTACAGCCTGAGTGGCCTTTAAAAGCCATGCATTAGACAGCTTGATCAGTGCTCATGACTCACCTCTAGCTTCACACCACACCTGGGATAAAACCCCCACTCCTGACCTTGTACTTCAGGGTCCACCTGTGTGAGGAGGAAGTGACCACCATGTAAATTTCATGCAGTCATTCAGCATTATTCAGAAGTGCCTTCTTTATGTCTGGCACCATTCTAGATGCTCATCAACTTAAGAATTAACAAAGCCTCTACCTCAGAAAGTTTAGATTCTATTGGGTAGAACAAGATAAACAACTTTTAAAAATAGATACCTAAGTTATGTAAGCGCTTACATGCTATGGGGAAATAGAAAGAAATGGAGATGGGAGCTTAGGGAATGTTGTACGGAGATGCAGTGCTGCCCAAAGAACTAGACCAAGGTTAGTGCCCAAGGCTTAGGAAGCAATGGTCTAACCTAATAGTGGTCCAAAGATGAGGTGTGTTGAGCTTAACATAAGCTTCTCACATAATACATTCTCGGGCAGGCAGCTCAAATGTGTCATCTCAGGGTCATGGAGATAGCTTAGCAGTCTAAGTGCCAGCCTAGGCAAGCACAAAGACCCAGGTTCAGTCCCCAATACCAAATGCTGTGCTGTATTGCCTCCCCCCCCCAACAGCAGGCCATCAGGCTGGCCAGCAAGACACAGCACAGTGGTAAATGCCTATAACCCAGCACTATGGAGGCTGAAACAGGAGGATCACTGCATCTGAGCTGCATAATGAGACCCTGTACAAAATATAAAATTTTTTAAAAAAGTGTCATCTCCTATAACAAATTATTCATCCATCCATCCATCCATCCACCCACCTATCCATCCATCCCTGTTATTCAGTAAGCATTGCGCGTTCAGTGCCAGATGTTGGGGAGGGTCATGTGAATAAGCAATCATGGATCAGCTTTCTGTGACTATAACATAGAGTTGAGATAATCAGTTTATAAAGAGAGAAAGTTATTTTGGCTCACTGTGTTGGTGCTGGAAATCTAATCCAGGGCCTCATGCATGCCAAGCAAGGGCTCTATCAAGGAGCTAAACCCCCCAGTGTGACAGTGAGGTTTAGAAACACCAAACAACTCAGAGGACCATCTGTAATCCCAGCTCTTGGGTTGGTGTAAACAGGTGGATCACTCTGAGTGCAATCTAGTAGTGACACCCTGAACACCCTTTAGACACTTTCCTTAAAAATTCAAATAATAATAATAAAAAAATAAAATAGCATTTACATCAGCCCTCCATGTTATGAAATGCATTCTATATTATATAACATTTTTATTTTTCATTTTCAGATAATGCTATATTTGGATAAAGTACATCTCCAGAGATATATAAATACATTCTTCAATCCTTCAATGTCTGTGTGAATTATTTAGAACTGTTAAGTACAAAGGAAGCTAAACGAATTAACTAGGCCATAAAATGTTGGAGTCATGTAAGACATATCTCTTCAATTCATTCCATTCCATCCTTTAGACTTCAATGTTCTGAGTATTTGAGAGACTTTGAATTATGGACACTTTCAAAGGTCAGTTACTTAAAGTTTATAGTAATCTCCTTGTGTATATGTTTAAGTATTAGTTGACATTTTTTTCCTGTGAATCAGAGCAACATGTTGGCCAGTCATAACTGTCAGGTTGAGAGCTAATAGCTCTGTCAATACCTCCAATCGCTTAATTACATTACCTTATTTGTCCAAACTATAATTTTGATGATTTATATATCTGCATACTTGGTTGGCAAAATAAAGTGTCCATAGTTCAAGCTTTTTGTTATATTTCATTGCTCTTCTTGAAGGTGAACTTAACATCCTCTTGTGGCCAAATCCCATGTGGTTACAGACACTTGGTATCAGTGCTTCTTGGATAACAGAATTTCACCGTTCAGCTTGGCTTGGGTTCCCTTTGTTAATTAATAACATACATGTTCTGTAGAGTAAGTAGAGTACCGTCTGGCCTGGGACCCAGGGGCTTCTTGGGATTTGTCTATATATCCGTAAAATATTAACCTCTATTTAATTACTCTCTGCTCCTTTAGAAAGCTAAGATCCAGAAAGTCAACACATTCTAGTGTGGGAAGAGATCTGGCCTACAACCCTGCCTCAGCCACATTGACCCTTTGCTATCCTTGAAGGATTGGCCCACCACCATTTCATGGGCAGTGACAGAGATGAGACTCCTGGTCCCATCCAGCAGCATGAGTCCTCCTCTTCTCCTGACCACCTCCAGACAGATCCACACACACAGCCTTCGCCCCACTGCTAAGCATCCCTACGGTTATGTAACCTTTTCCTGGAATAAGGTATCTTTATTACTCCTGACAGCATGCTGTCCTCAGCCCAGAGGGAACTCTATCCCCTTAATCCAGATAGAAAGTGTTGTGTGTTATGAGCTGGTGCCAGAAGAAACAACAGAACACCCAATGAGGGTAGCTTCACAGCTTTCACTGAGATTAATTTCTCTTGAAGTGGGCCTGGCAGGATGGCTCAGTGGTCTAAAGCGCCTGCTTAGGAAAGCTTAGGCGGCTGCAGGGACTGTGGTTCGATCCCCGGCACCACATGCTGCGCCAGCCCTGCCCTCAGGGCAGGCTGAGCCGGCCATAAAAATAAATAAACAAACAAAAGTTTTGAAAAAAGAAAAGAAAAAAGAAAAAAGAAAAAAGAAAGTTTGGAAGGAAGCCCCCAACGCCTCTATTCTCTAAACACAAGGGAACCAGTAGCAGTGCATCAGTGCTGAAGCAGCCCTCCTTGGGCGGCCTAATGTGGTTTTGTTTTGGGCTGAATCCATCTGAACAACAGGTGATAAGCACCCAGGAAGTGAGAGTCGGGCTGTATGCCATGACCTACCTTCCTTGCCTGCTCTTCTATAAGCCCAGCCCCGTTTCCTCATGGGTACCGCTGGCTTTGTGGGACCACTGGTGGTCTCAGAACTTCTTTTTTTCTTACATCTCATTTACCTGACTTTGCCCTCGGCAAAGAGAAGCTCCTCCAGGGAGGATACCTACCCCTGAGGCCTCCAGCCCCCCCCCCCACATCTTTCTGCTCTGTCCCATGTACCCCACGACAGACTCAGGCCCAGACCAGAAACTCACAAGTCACAAAACAATATCTGGACTTTGATCCCACCTGCAAAGGCAGGAAGTCCAGCCACCCTCTCCCCCTGCCAGGAATGTTTGGTATCTGTCAGGGCACAGGTTTCCTTGGTAAACACTGGGTGACCGGATGTCGTCCTTTTCTGTCTGGCTTCTGATCAGACGAATGCTGGTCCTGGAGGCTTCCTGAGTCACCCTGGCCCCTAGGAAAGGCATCAGTCCCCTCTGCCTGATTGATTGTTACCGCAGCCACAACCTGCTCCCCAAGAGGTTCCTGCAGACCCTGGAGTCCTTTCCTGTCACTGTTCTGTGTTGGAGGACAGCCTGGCCGAGTCGGAAGCCACGCAGCATCCATCAGCTTGTGGCCATCTACAGTGGCTTTTCTTTCTAGGTTCCAGAGCACTTTCTCAATGGCAGTTGTTTGTCTGATGAAGAACATGTTTTGGCTTATTAATTCTGGGATCATGGGATCACCATTCCCCACTCACACTGGGAATGTGAAAGGAAATCCTTCCATAATTATGCTTGCAAATAACCTACATAGTATACTCGTAAGTGAAATAAACCAGACCTACATATGCAAATATCATACAGTCTCCGTAGTGTAAGGACTCAAAAGAAGAAAGAAAGAAATAAACAAATAAATAAAAAATAAATTTTGGGCGGTACCAGGAATCAATCTCAGGACTTTGTGTTTTCTGCATTCTAAACCCTGTAATATTTTTTTAGAAGAGTGACAAATACAAAAATGCATTTGGAAGAGTTAAAAAAATTAATGTTTATTGAAAGTGTTAATGTTTAATTGTTTGATCAGTTTTACATACCTATGTCTGTTGATCTATACTGATTTGATGATGAAAATATGTAATGCAACCATTGTTAAATTTTTCATGTTTTGAAATTCTGTACTAGGGGCCCAGCGGGATGGCTCGGTGGTCTGAAGCGCCTGCTTGGGGAAGCTTGGGCAGCTTCAGGGACCACGGTTCGATCCCCGGCACCACATGCTGCGCCAGCCCTGCCCTCGGGGTGGGCTGAGCCAGCCATAAAAAATGAGTGAATAAACAAACAAAGGTTCTGAAACAAGAAAAAAATAAAAATAAAAATAATAATAATAAAAAAGAAATTCTGTACTATATGTACTCCTACTTGTTACCGCTTTTTTATATTTTTGTTTCTGTTATTTTTACTCTTAAAAAAATAAAATGGTAAAAAAAAAAAAAAAGACAATAACCTCCATATTTTATCCTTGAGTACAATAGATTGTCGAGCTAAAGAGATTCCAAATACAGAGGAACTTGCTACTCTCATTCAACAGGGGTGCAGAGACTCACAAACGCCATCTCTCTACCTGTCTTTCCTGCCTAAAGGCTGAGATTATTATCTTTTATTTTTTTCAGTGTTGTGGATTGAATCCAGGGCCTTTGCAGGGAGCTACCTCCCCACCTCTCCTTTCTTATTTTGAGACAAGGTCGCACTAACTCAGTACACTACCTAAGCTGAGATCAAGCTAGCAACGCTCTCGCTTCAGCCTCCATTACGTGTGTGCATCACCATACCCAGCTTTGGACACGTAGCTTCTTTACAGCACCAGCCTATTAATTCAGAACAGTCATACCACAAGAACCTGAGAGCCAACTTTCTTTTCATAAATATAGCTTCCCAGTTTTTCTGCTTCTAAAGCCTGGGACTGCTTTATCATTTCTCTAAAATGTATTATTTGTTGAAATACCCTTTAAAGCTGATCCTAACTCCATTGACCCCTGTGATTGTCTTAGTTACTTTCCTTATTGCTGAAACAAAATACCTGGCACTCAAAGTTAAATGAGGACCCTGGTACCACAAAAAAAAAAAAAAAAAAAAAAAAGTTGAAGGAGGAAAAGTTGATTTAGCTCATAGTTTGTAGAGATTTCAGTCTGTAGTCCACCAGCTCCAAAGCAGACAGGCATAGCAAAGAGAATCAGCTCATGAGAGGCAGAAGGTAGCAAAGCAACAAGAGGCAACCACAGCTTTCTGTCCTTTGTATCTGATCCAGGTTACTCAGGGCAGGTAGCGCTCACGCCCCTAGTCCTATAGGGCCTTTGAGCTGAGAATTGCACCACATGTCGGATCTCAGTGTCCCACAATCTAGATCCAGCTGCCTCTGAAAGAGCCCCACCTATGAGCAAATGAGCCTTTTGAGGGGACATCTACACACAGCCATGACAATGACTTTTCTCCCTTGCTGTGATTTCCTCTGGCAGTGTGTTTTCACCAGTCTAGCAAATGCCTCTCTGATGATAGCTCTGTGTTCATGAGCCTTGTGGTGGTGGTGG